>JXSR01S073821.1:108138-123360 GCA_000969725.1 Ophiothrix spiculata | reverse complement strand
TATTTTAGATGATGTTTTAAAATAAATAATAGCGTTGCCCATTATGGTTAGAGGTGACGTAGTCAAATATGTCTACCTCAGAGTACTGGCTAGGTGACTATTATCATGAGGTTGCAGGCTGAAGGATAATTGTCTCCTAGCCAGTACTGAGGGAGAGAAAGATTTAACTATTTCACCGATAAAAACATACAGTATTTGAATTATATATTTAGGGGAATAGAAACATAATTCAACCGCCTAGTTAGAGTATTTGCTTTCATTTTCTTCCTCAACTGGCAATTTCAAGTAAATTGTTGGTTTGAAACTTATTATTTACTTTAACGACTCGTGACATCATTGCAAATCATATCTTTACGATTATAGCTAAGAGGGCTAAAACCCAGAAAAAAGGACGATCGATGATCAGTGTAGTGTGCCTTGAGTTTTAGAATTTGGCTGAAAGCATCTTTGTTTTCAGTCAGATATATGTACGCTATGTTTATTACATAGACAGAGAGCACGTGGGAATTCGTTGACCTGGATTTATGTTTTGTCATGTTTACTATACAGATAGCTCTTTGGTGAATGTAAGACAGGTTTCTTTGTAGAAAGAGCATAGAAGCCTAGAGGAGACAACAATCGGCATTTGTACACACAGAGTCATTCATATTTTGGTTGTCATCATTTTCTATTAAACGTGTTGTTGGAATAACCCGAGAAATTAAATCGAATATTTTGTCTTTAATCTAAATATAAAGGGTGAAGATGCATGTCATTCTTTGAGAGGGAAATTATTCAAATTTATTACACCAATTTTTGAATGGTATGCTGTATTGTTATGTAAAAAAGAAACATTTATTCAATTGAGTGACTTTAGAAAAAAATGATCGTGGTGAAGGAACATATGATAGCTGTACACTCAGAGACTAATCTTTAATGGTAATTGGAAATGTTATCTTTCATTTGTTCTGATAAATGTACTTACGAAAAACAATTAGGAAATATGTTGAGTTTTCCCAAAACAAAATCAAGACACAAGTGCGATATCATTTCACACAGAGTTACTACAGTTGAGGAATGAGACTAATCGATGTAATGTGACATTAATAGGTTCTGCTGATTGCACGCTGCTCTATTTGACGCTCATATTAATTATTCATTAATTTCTTGTTGAGATCTGCAAATGGTGCTTTGCGTAGATAGACAATACAAGATACTGGAGTATCGTGAAATTGCTAAGATTAAATACAAGATGAACCAAATAAAGGAGAATGAAAGTTGACTTCAGATTTACAATCTTATGCGAAATGGTAATACATATGATTCCAATCAGAGGTTTATTTTGCATAAAGTCTTACTTGAAATGTATTTACCACACACAACCCCCATTCTGTTTATAGCGTATCACTATGGCTGTAATAGTTTGTCAGTTGTGTATTATCCTAGGTGATTGTAGTTGATTTCAATGCCCAAATTCAATTTACAGAAAACACATAGATATCGCACAGCAATCACATGCATACTTGACATATAACCAATTCACTAAGCAGTTCGTAATTTAATAGATTATCTGGTCAGAGTTGACGATCGTAAACACTACATTTCGAGAAATGCTTCTTGAATTACACAAGTTCTCGCCTGGATATTGATTGATATAGAGTCGATTGTCTACGTTTTATTGTCATAAGCATTTAGTGAAAAAGGGAAAAATTCATTTAGACTCGAAATAGGTGCGCCGATGAAATGAGTAGAAAGTTGTGAATGAAGATTTTGAATCAATGGCCCTAAAAAGATGGTTGTGAGGTTAGAGACCGCTTCAAAACTCAACCGGAGTCTCTCTGCCGGTTCTGGGCGGTTGGCTATGGTTTACTGCGGTTGAACCGCCAAGAACCAACAGGCAACCGCCGGTTGAGTTTTGAAGCGGCTCATTATTGTTCTTTTCTCGATGAGAAACGCTTCCATACAATAATTTTTTTTAATTGACTACATTTTACAATTAAAACTTTTTAAGATCTATCAACTTTAAATTCGATTTGCGGTTATCAATTTTAATTAGATATTCTGTGCACTGCCTTGTATTTTAGGAAATATGACAATTTACATACCAATCAAAAGCTTAGAATATGGCAAATTAGACTACCGTATGTAATACATACAAATGTGTTGTGAAATGGCCATTTTGTCATAATTATGATAATTTGAATTTGTTGTCATTCCATCTAGATGCCTTCATATTAATGTTCAATCAACGATAACGAAACGTCGCTTCATTACTATACAGACGGTGATTGTTTCATAACTATACAGACGGTATTGTTAAACAAATCACAATAGCATCCATTTTGTTATTTCCAAGTCGGAGATGATCATAAGTCATGAATTGGTCAGAAAAAGTGTATCATACCGCTAAATGAGAAAAACATCACCAATCTGAATATTTCTGAACACGGGATTAAATATGGACACTTTAACACCATAAAAGTATACATTTTTAAAAGCTCATACTACAAGGATACCAAATATACAATGATACTGACATTATACAGGGTGTGTGACAATTATACAGGGTGTAACTAAAAAAATGTGTTGATTTTACTCTCTTCATAGACCTGTTTTATTCTACATAGCCATCAACATAAAACAAAACAGTTGTGGATTTATATTGATAAAACACAGGGCTATCAATAAGAAAATCAAACTTTTCACATAATATCCATACGGTGAAATCTACAGGGTGGTTCAAATCATGTACATTTCAAAAGGATTGTATGCCTCCTCTATTTGATGAGTTCTTTATATGTCTTAGCAATAGTTGACAATGCTTGAGACAAGTTAAATTCAAATATGGTTATTTTGCTGCATTTGTGGTATACAGGGTGATCAAACATGGATTATCTCAATAATTAACTTGATCCGATAGACTTTGGTTTATTTGTTACTGTTAATCCGTGCAATTACGGTATTATGCATTTACAACAAGTCAATACTGTTATTTATCCCCGTTTTCACAACGTACGAAACTTGTCATGAAAATTTTGACCTTTCAACATTGTTGAAATTAGTAGTGGAAATACCCTGAAAATGACACAGTTTATCCTCACCAAACTATATTTAATACATCAGCTATCATTATTTTTGGACATGGATAGGTATATCTGTCTTTCATTAAAACGTGTGTGAAAAATGATTCTTGTAGGATTTCAACTTTTGGCATGTCGACTTTCGAAAGATTGGTAATTTTTCACAATTTTGTGTACAAGTCAATGGGCTTTTCCTCCACCGTCTTTTCCTCCACCGCCTCCCCGTTGACTTGGCGCACATTTTGAGCCATAGATCTCATAATATTTGTTCAATTGTCTTAGAAATTTTTGCATTTGAAAGACAATTTAATTGCCCAGATAACCATACCAAATTTGTTGCTGTATGTATTAAACTTCTTGAATAAAATTACATTATACTACGAAGAATGAGTTTTTATGTTACATCTCCCCAATATGTGCATGACCAATTCATGACCTATGATCAGATACTGTTATACGTATACTTAGCGCACCTACCAATGGCCTTAGATTAGGCTCCTGTCCCCTTTGAAGGTACTGCCATCTCTGAAAAAATAGTAGCGAACAATAAACGAGAACATAAGAGGCCACATTAGAGTGGGTTTTTTTGGGGGGTTTGAAATTTACGTTGATGTAACCAAAGTCGCTTTGTCCAGATAATTGTGAAAATGTACTCAGTAATAAAAGCAGTATGCAGCAACTTGTTCGTCAAAACGTACAACAAAGTGTAGAATATGTACAGTAGTACCAATATTGACAATGCATATAATATTTTTTGGATTCATGGGATTTTATGCCAAAAAGGGTTGAAACTAACTAAATCGTCTTAGTTATGTTGTAATGCTTAATAATTTAGCAAACTTTGTTTGAGATTATGCACTCTTTTGAAAAGACAAACACAACAATGTTACCTTATTTTAAGTTTTTTGGATGAAACTTTATTTACTATCAAGTCTATAAATATTAGTCCTGTTATCTTAAAGTATAATTTGAAACTATTTCACAAATTTCAATCAAATTATGTCTGATATAAATCTCCAAGGCATGTTCTATTCAAATACGAAAACTAGGTGGTTCTCCCAATTAATTGACTGAGCTTGATTGACTTATAAAACAGTTTCCGGTATGATTGGTAAAATTAGTAATAGTAGTACACTGTTGCCCATAAAGTTTGAATAAGATATTTTACCTTTTATGTATACATGTAGGCCTATAAATGACGATTTATGAGGAAAATATCTTGGAACCTATATTGCCTTTGGTCAGATATGATAGGTAATCTAGTTGAGTATGAAATGGAGCTCCGAATGTACTGGTAGGGGGCAACAATACAATTGGGTCAAAAAACGAATGTGATTTCGAGGTCATGGTTACTTCACTACTGAGTAGCTGAATGGACAAATGGAATGTTTATTATCTGTAAAAGAGTAATATGCAGGTGAGTAAATATTCTTAGTTACGCTTGACTGCACCGAGAGAATGCTTGGAAGCGAAACATAAAATGATTCTTTAACGCTCCTCAATTTACCAAAATACTGTCATATATCGTCGCTGGGCAGGAAAAACCTCACATGTGCATTTGACCTTTATAATCAAAACTTCATATGAAGCAAACGCGGTAATAATGTAAAACCTCATAAGTAGTTTTTTTCGGGAGACACAGAACATTTATCTTTAGGCTGTAATGTGATATACGGGGAAGGTTTTAATTTTAAATATTATTAGAACAATGTCAACTTTTAATTCCAAAACAAAAACATTTTTGATTTACTGTGATTTTGATCATTAAATTCTAGATCAAAAGAACCGATCTAGAACCGATGTTACCGAAAATGCACATGTGAAGTTTTAACTTTGGGCCCTCTTTTTACATACGAGGTTTTACATTTGACCACTGATATTACATATGAAGTTTTTCCTGCCCAGCGACGATATATGACGGTATATGACATTTTATAAAACCTTTTAAAATTATTTATACCCTTCAGTATTCATCAAATCAGTTTCTACTCATTATTCTGCGGAAAGAGAGTTGGGAAGGGTCATTCGTTTCACTGTTTGGTACTTCTCATATTGTAGCATACCCCTTCCCCTATCACTTCGATTAAGTTGCAGTGAACCCTTTTGTATTATGATGCCACATGTTATTTTCCACCATTAAGCCTTAATATTGAATGACCATGATCCCACGTGCCATTTCCTGAATATTGACCTCAAGAACGTATTTTTTGTTATTTTTTTTTCTCAATTTCCCTCTCAAGACTTAAAAATGTATTAAAAAAACTTTTTCTATTCAAGTTTTACTCAGAATGAAAAGCTTTAACCTCGATTTTCTCAGAAGTATAGTTTTCTGAATCAGCCAGATGCCTTTTACCAATTTGGATGAAAACTTTGAACCATCGACTTACTAAAGGCAAGGTGAATTTTAATGCTTAAAATCTCAGCTTTTACATGATATCAAGATATCAGTTTTGATTTTTGGACCCTTAAGGTACCTTTCCATATGGCGTGTCAAATATTATATTATAGTAAATCGCGTGGTCCAAACATATTTAGATACACTTCACAATATCAACTTATTAAGTCAAAATGTACTAACAATATATAAATGTGCTTTAGGGGTGGTATGTTATGACAGCTGAGCTGTTCATTATTCCCGAGGGGAAGTTGAGCATTTGGAAGCAATCGATGACTGCACCTGCTCATGCAAGTTTCAGATGACCATGCTAGTAATTATGACTGATGAACAAGAATGCATAATGGTTCATGCGTGACCGAGACTATTTCTGTAGATGCGATAGCTTAAACTCCTTGGGAATAAATAACCAAATAATAATAATAAACAAAACATTACTGTTCAAAGCATATAATATATTTCTTTTGCAAGTGCGTTTACTGCATTTCATTTATCGCATATTGATAAAGTTTCCTTTGATGGTCTTTTTTCGAGTATAAATCAAACCTTGATTAAACAGTTCTTGTTATTTAACAATAATTTGATAACCTGAAGTTTAAAAATTAGGTTAAATCTCGAATATCAAATATTAAAAAGATTATAAACTAATGTAGGTCATCGATAGAACATTTCGAGCACATCTAAATCTCAAATCAAATGAATTTAAAGTATTTCAAGCACGTGTGTCAATTTTATCGGAAAGCAATATCCGTTTACAAGATGGCACCATTAATATCATATTATCTATCTAATAATGTCATCATAAATTCAGATCCTGACGCATCGCACATTGATATAGCTGCCTCAATGTCGCATTCCTGTCAAGAAGATCCAATGGAAATGAGTTTAATAATAGACATGAAATTGACTAAACAAATGTGAATGCCATGATTATATTAATGCATAAAGGTGGATGATATTTGATGTGTTCTTTAGTTCAATGAACGTGCAGTGCTCCCATTGTGATAAACTGCAGACTATTATGGTGTGATGCAAACTTGTTATGTTCTTGAACTAATGTCTGGAAATCTATCGTTACGTTTTACGTGTATTTCTCTAAAGTAGAATTGAGATTTTTTTATTTGTTTCCCTTTCAATTCTAGCTTTTTCCTCTGTCCTGTGATTGACTTATTTAATCAATTTTCCCCCGCTAAATTAATTGTCGAGTTCCATTGTGTTTACCTGATTTTTCAACAAATGTCCATGTAAGTGTGCTAGTATACCCTATAAGGCATTCGAAAAGAATGTACTTTGTGGTATTCTAAAAAACCTTCTATTTTACTGTCCATCACAAACGAGCAGTAAATTCAGCCTCTTGTCAATTTTCATAATTGTAATTGTCCTTCCAAAAAATAGCCGTAAATGCAGCAAACCTCCATTTGCGCTACAGGTGAAAGTACATATCAAGGTCGGAATTTGCCAAAATTTATTTTTGACAGGTTCACAATGCTTGTGCTTGTTTGACACCAGAAAAGTTTCATTTCAAGACAATGATCGCAATTATGAAATATGTCTATTTCGCTATATTTTTAGGACAATCAACAGAACGTATAGAATATATGGCTTACTGATCTTTGAACGCAGTTATGCATATTAATCCCTGACAGTCTGTGACCATAAGTTGACTTCCAGAAATCGAGTGAAGTTCAGTGATATCAAGGTCTTTGCAAATATTTTCAAAAACGAAAATGACAAGGGCTGCATTTACGGCTGGTTTGGGATGGACGGTCTCATTTATAAACACCATACAATTATAGTTATATTAATTGCATATTATATAAACTTGCTGTGAGTGAAATTGTGCAACAATAATGCAAGTTGTAGTTGTCCGTGCTCACGAGGCGAAGTCGAATGGGTTGGTCAACTTCAGAAAAAGGCGCATTTGTTTTGAACAAATTCACGAAGGACAAGAAAAAGCAGTTGTAAATATTATGCACAATGATGTGTAAAAGACGTTTAGCCTTATGTAAGCGTTGCTTCCTGAACGAAACTTATGCCCTGGACTAGCAATATTTCATATTTGCGTATAAAGTCTTTTAAGACTTGTTATTTCAAGAAGGCAATGTAGTAGTTAAATTATTAAACCCTAAATCCTGCTATACTTTAGTTTTTCATGGAAATACTAAGAACAATACAAATGTTGCTTTGTATTAAACCATATGCAAAGTGATGGTAAGATTTTAATTATATTTTTAAAAGGGCAAAATTTGTTCTTAACTTGTTTTTCTCTGAAAATTTAGGTAAAGATTTAAAATCAAAACGTGTTGAACGTAACATCAAATTCTATAGAAACTATTTGGGATAAGGCATGCTTTTTGATAAGAAAGATGCGCTTCCAAGTCTAATCTATGTAAAACCAAAATATCGACACATACATGATAGTAATTGCCATATAATTTTAACGTTAATATAACTTTTAGATCTTATCTTAATGACTGAGGGAAACTTTAAGCTCGAACTATTTAGAGCATTATATTAGTTAAATAAACGCAACACTAATCATTTGCCTCCTATGATCCTAACAATATGTACACACGTAATGAAGCTTACTGGACTTTAATAGCTCTAAACTTGAAAGGAAAGTATAAACAATCATCTGGAACTCTTTCTTGACTTAATGATTAATTCAAAAGGTGTTTGGTTTCTAAGAGGATTGTCTCTTTAATTGACTGACATTTGTATAACGGAAATTACCTATTAAATGGTTACAAAAATACAAAGCAAATATGACCCGAACTACATCTCAAATAAAAAGCATTTGAAGTATCTCATTTCTAGATTCCAACATAGTTAATTTTCAATGCACTTTATATAGCATCTAAGCGGCAAAATTCAATAAAAGGTGTATCACAAGTACTTATAGAATTGTTACGCATCAACATGATTTAAAATAGCGTATTAAGGTAGAGAAATAATTTTCTCTTTTTAAATTATGATTAACAGCTATAGAGTTCGATTTTGTGTTCTTGTAAACAAAATTCCTGAGACACAGATGTGTCTATATTCTATGCTTAAAACTCAAATCAAGTAGAATTTAAACTTTAATGACAGTGTTCCCTGTATTTACAAGTCAGTTTTTGTGTTTGCTATTGTACCATAACTCAACAATGGACCACTAGTTAATATCTTAATCCTTATCATGCCTACACTTCTGAGTCTGTTTTATAAAACAGAGCCATGTGCCTAATTCACTATTGAATTACTGCAATCAAGGAAAAAAATCGTTTGAATGGACGAGTGTTTACCGGAGTAGCAACTATTACATGTGATTTTCAAGTCCATTGTGATCATTCACCTGTTTTAATTTTGAAAAAAATGATTACACCCGTGATTTTATGGAGAAAGGGACGTTAAATAGGGTAAATACTCTGTACAATCATTTACAATTTACAAGGAACTGACCGTTCAGTATTTTACAGCTTTCTGTTAAATGTTCCGTTATATTGCGGTTTTGAAAAATTCCCTGGAAAATGTGTCTTTGGGAAATGCTATCGTTTTACAGTGAATCACGGAATTTGACAAGGATTCACATTTAATTCTAGAATGCCTACGTGACGGACTCAGCGTATTTCGTTTCATGTGTTGATAATCTTAGATAAATTAATGAAACATCAACATCTAAAAAGATTAATTACATTTGTAAACATGTAATGAATCAAATCGTCTTGATATTTACGTGTTGAAATAGGTAACCTCTCTTAATTATTATTTGTTGCCCTTCAATAAATTATGTTTTAACGTCCAAATATACAAATGTAAGATGATATTGTCACGAGCGTATAGGTTCGTTCAGCGTACAGACCTGACGGGGAAATCCTCTCATGGTCTATGTGCTGCGAATTTGCTTTGGGTAAGGGAGGTTCCGGGTTAGAGTCTCAACTAGGTCTTCAAAAACTTGAGAATTTATTAAGCGCTGGTATGACCAATGATTATTACAGTAGAGTAAGTGGGGTGGGTTACGTTCGGCCTGTAACGATATATCAGTATGCAGTAAGAGAAATGCCAAATTATAATAGATATCTCATTTTAAAACTTCTAAACTTAAGCCCCTTTACATTTATTAAGAGTTGATCAGTGCGACTATTAATATTAGCACCATATTCAAACAATTTGAAATTATAATGACACAAACATAGGAAAATCTTTAATTTGGACAAAATACAACACAGTTTTTAAATGTTCAGGAAATAGTGATCATGCCTCGGACGATGTATTGGAAAAAATAACGTACTTGACTTTAAATCAACAGCTAGGTAACATAACAGAATCAAGATGACATGTATATATATTATTTCGAAAGGCTGATAACTCTCTGTGAAAGGTAACGTATAGATGGGCCAGGACAGTTGCCATATAAAGTGCACTAATTGAGGGAAAGATGTCCAAGTTCCTAAACACTAAAGCATTTTGAGGTTACTATTCAACATTTAATGTTTAATTTTACTTATAAAACTAAATTTGATGCAATCAAGCTCAAAAGTACCCTTTGAATGATAGAAGTAGCAAAAAAGAACTCCAAACAGATGATAATTTTAACGCCATATATTACCTGATAGTACCATCTAGGGACTTAAGTGGTTCCACCAGGAGTATCATTTACACATGAAATGTTTGCCATCAGCTTTTAGCTTCACCTGCTACACAGTGTTGATATAACTCATGTTTTGGTAATTCTATACACGCCGGTTAAATATTTGCAATTTTTACCCTACTATGAATTTACGACCATTAGAGAGTACACTATGTCAAAAATAGCCATTAATAAACTACAGTATCGAATTTCATCATTTAATAATGACAATATCATTTTTCTTAAAAGCAAAGCCATTCACCAAAAGAATTCACCCGATCCATTATGTTGCAACTTTAACTCTTCAAACAATATAGGTTGGTTTGATATCCCTAAGTATCTTTTACAAGATGGAGTACATATTTTTATCAATACTTATGAAAATTCGAAAATGGTATTAAAAGGCATAAAATTGCTATTTTATTCACCCTAAAGTCGTCTATGACATTTGCCATCCATTATCTTTCTAATACCCTGCTATTTTAGTAAATTTACTTATGCGAGTTTAAATCATTTAATCGGATTTAGATTTATAATTTGCCTACTTCATTCTCAGTCACAAGCACACCTGTGCCATTTTCTAAGAGTTTTGGTTTGAAATGATATAAACAATGCCAGTAGAAATAATGTGCTACAACAAAGGTATTTGTTATGAATATTAATTTTATCAAATAGCCCAAAGCCATGCCTTGTCTGTTTAAATACACACACTATCAACTGCAATAATCATAGATCAAGTTCTTTTGACATCCACGTAATCGTTTCTTGCATTATAAATTCAGCAACTCTGCATACGTATAATTTTGGAATAAATCGTTGAAAACACTATACATAGATTTCTTATAGGATGCAAGTTAAGAAGGTTGAAAGTTGTTTTGAATGCACGAACTGGTACAAATCGTTAGATGTTTAACACGCCTTAAAAGAAACGATGGTAACTTTTTAACAAACAATCTAATTCAGAAAGATATGCAAAGAAGCGCTCTGCATTCTTGATGCTTTAAGAGTTTCCTTTCCAATGAAGCGTTGAAAACATTCAAGTAGGAAAATCTATATATAATGATTGATTGCACTACCAGTGATACATAGTGACAAGATGTCTAAATATTTATGTCTTACTAGAATTGATTTTTATTTACATATGAACTTGCACATTGTACGGATACCTTACATTTGATAAAATACATAAAGAGAAGACAATATTCGCAATAGCTTTAACACATTATATGAAAAATAAGTTTACTCCTATCATACAAGATAATAGATCTCTAATTACAAAAACATTCATATTTCAACAGAAAAACGTAGAAGCTATTGAGATGTTGAACGGAAGAATCATATTATGCATGTATCCAATGACCATGTTAACTTGCAGTGTTTTAAACAACACATTTTTTGGTAAAAATAAATTGTTATTGATTAAATAGTCCTTAACCCCCTTTTAATTTATAAATTTGATTTAACGCCACATTATATTTTATTAAACGAATTGCAACATTTTGGTTATGTATGGTTATCAATTTTGTCATGCTCGAGCAAACCATAGTATCCGAAAATATTCATAAAAACCAAATACTCTCAGTTTCCCATTTTGTTTAAAAATTCGTTAATGATTATCTACAAAAGATGATCACTTTTGTATAGCTGTTGTTTTGCTGTTTTATAATCTGTTAAAATAGCTAATGCTTTGATAATTTTATACGTGATAGCTATAATAGATACATTCACGAAAATAAGGGTGTCACTCATTTTTGTATTTAGGGTTATGCTTGGCTTATACGCTCACTACAATAATGTTTTAAAACAAGGTTTACAGATAATATAAGATGGTACTGACAACAACGAATTCCGACTGAAATGATCATATGTCACGCTCAAGAAAATACGGAGATATTCGCTTTCAAAATAATAGTATATAAGAAGCGTTCAGCATTCTTGATGCTTTAAGAGTTTCCTTTCCAATGAAGCGTTGAAAATTGAAATGATATAAACAATGCCAGTAGAAATAATGTGCTACAACAAAGGTATTTGTTATGAATATTAATTTTATCAAATAGCCCAAAGCCATGTCTTATCTGTTTAGAGTCAGATACACACACTATCAATTGCAATAATCATAGATCAAGTTCTTTTGACATCCACGCAATCGTTTCTTGCATTATAAATTCAGCAACTCTGCATACGTATAATTTTGAATAAATCGTTGAAAACACTATACATAGATTTCTTATAGGATGCAAGTTAAGAAGGTTGAAAGTTGTTTTGAATGCACGAACTGGCAAATCGTTAGTTGTTTAACACGCCTTAAAAGAAACGATGGTAACTTTTTAACAAACAATCTAATTCAGAAAGATATGCAAAGAAGCGTTCTGCATTCTTGATGCTTTAAGAGCTTCCTTTCCAATGAAGCGTTGAAAAGATTCAAGTTGAAAAATCTATAATGATTGATTGTACCATAAATGATACATAGTGACAAGATGTCTAAATATTTATGTCTTACTAGAATTGATTTTTATTTACATATGAACTTGCACATTGTACGGATACCTTACATTTGATAAAATACATAAAGAATAGTATTCGCAATAGCGTTAACCCATAATAAGAAAAATAAGTTTACTCCTATCATACAATATAATAGATCTCTAAATACAAAAACATTCGTATTTCCACAGTAAAACATAGAAGCTACTGAGATGTTGAACGGAAGAATCATATTATGCATGTATCCAATGACCATGTTAACTTGCAGTATTTTAAACATCAAATTTTTTGGTAAAAAGAAATTGTTATTGTTTAAATAGCCCAATTCTCCTTTTAATTTATAAAGTTGATTTAATGCCACATTATATTTTAGTAAACGAATAGCAACATTTTGGTTATATACGGTTATCAATTATGTCATGCTCGAGCAAACCATAGTCTCCGAAAATATTCATACAACCAAACACTTTCAGTTTCCCCTTTTTGTTTAACAATTAGTTAATGGTTATCTACAGAAGTTGATCACTTTTACATTAAGTAGCTACTTTTTGCTGTTTTATCATCTGTTAAAATAGCTAATGCTTTGATAATTTTACACGTGATAGCTATAGGTACATTCACGAAAATTAGGCTGTCATCCCTTTTTTTGTATTTATGGTTATACTTGGCTCACAATAATAATGTTTTAAAACAAGGTCTACGGATAATATAAGATGGTACTGACACCAACGATTCCGACTGAAATGACATAGAGATCATATGTCACGCTCAAGAAAATACGGAGATATTCGCTTTCAAAATAATAGTATCTGTGCTAATATTTGAGCTCAATCTTTGCAATTTGTGCTCCGTGCCTCCCAATTATATTACGCTCTACTGTTGCATATAAATGTTGAAGACATTAGATCCCTATATCGTTTGCCTAAATATGACTCCATATAGAAAAGAAAAGGATATTCTTTGAAGAAGTAATGACATCATTGATTGCTTACTTCTGAGATGAGCTATTTTGATGGGTAGAAATATCATCAATTGTAAGCGTAAATATTTGCAGTATGAAATCTAAGTATGGTTTACATTTAATGACATGCTGCGAAACATTCCCTTTCAGTGGATTTTGAATATTTACTATTACTTCAATTATCTTGCATAAATATGATACGCAAAACTAAAAAAAACTTTACGACATGTTACTTAACTTACAGACTTGACATTAAATATGGAATATATTTTTTCTGTTGGTTTCCATCTTGAATAACCCGCCATATATCTGTATTTACAAATTTTGGAGACTTGCATAAATATAATAGGCAAAACTAATAAAAAATCTTTACGACATGTTACATAACTTATGCTTTAAAATATCAGAGGTTGTAAGTAACCTTTTTCGTCGAAAGATTTGTCATAGGTATATAAAAGTAAAAGTTATTTATTTATATTGCTCTCTGTAATTATGTTGTTCTAAGTTGAGATAAAAGTAGCCTCTGGCCTCCAGCTAAGTTTGATAAGCAATCAAATATAAAAAAAAACAAATAAAACAATATTGTACAAAATTTGGTAAATGTAATAATAATTATTGTTAATATGATTGTAAATACCGCTCTCTTTGGCTCTGTTTTATGTTGACGCATGTATCGATTAGGTAAAAAATATTTTTCTTTATGCATCAAAACTAACATACAATTTTTCTCACATATTTATTTATTTTTTTATTGAAAATCATTGATAAACAAATTCAATTTTCTTCAAAATTTTTCTGCTTTTAAACAATTGAACTCCGTGCCAGGGAAGTTGTGTCAGGCGTTGCTGGACGGGAAATTTCTCGATGTTTGCAGACAACGTCACCCTTGCTATTAGATTCCAGTCACACAGTGAGCCGCTCAAGATTAAAAGTCCGACCATCCAGATGTAAGTATCAAAATAACCAACATACTTGGTAGGTTTCATATACATTCCATCACGATATATGTATAAGCGTAGGTGTTGTAATCAAGTGAGTAAAATTGATTTAAGTGAACAAGCAACAAGCTAGATTGGGTGTAAATTAAATCACCAAGTGATGCGCATACTTGCAGTATCTGTGAAGAAGCTTGTTGTTGCATTTACACTTTGTTACAATTACCAAAGATTGATTTTGCACCTGCTACTAAACAGTTGCTATTAAATGAAAACCAAAATAAAGTAATCGTGGTTTGAATCTTGCAAACTTATAAGCGCACACATATTTGATATCAAATAAAACATCCAACAAATCACTGATGCATCTGTGCAAACATGATTCATCAGATTAATAAAAATATCTTAAATATCTTCATATTGTAAATGCCACTGTATAAGTGTGATCTTACGATTAACAAAATGTTTCCCATATATCATCATAGCCAATATATGACACTAAATATGAATTAGATCTTAATATTAATAAATAGATCTCATATATATCCATTGACCAGTATTTTGTTTATAGCACTAAATAATGATCTTAACATTAATGAATAAAGACTACGAAAAGAAACTCGGAAAAGTAGATAGCTTGTCAAATGAAAGCTGAAATTCTAGCACATGTAGTCAAGATCTTGAAATTATTTTTGCGAGTTCCATATTATGACACAAGCTACTTGAGGCGATACTTTTTTGACTGTTTTTATTTCTTATATATCTTCACTATTTTGTAA
>JXSR01S073821.1:90010-102422 GCA_000969725.1 Ophiothrix spiculata | reverse complement strand
TCTTAAGATTGAAAAATACTTCTCTTGTATCTTCATTGTCAGTAAATATAAGATAGATCTTTAAAAGATTAACAAAAAATTTTCATTTATGTTAGAAGTTATATTTCACATATATCGTCATTGCCAATATTTTGTAAATGGCACTATTTATAAGTAAGATCTTAAGATTGATAAATATTTCTTATACATGTTTATCTTCTTTGCAAATATTTTGTAAATGATATCAAACATAAGTTAGATGTGTTATTTATCACTTTCCAATAATATTTATTAACACTTTTACGAAGACTGTTACATGGTAATGTAAAATAATACATGATAGAACTGTACAAACAAGCATGAAGTACCATATTCTGATTGACGTGCACACGTGTATTCGTGTTGACGTGTATTGATATCATAACAATAAGAAACAAATTGACATAGTCTCCTTTTAATAACTAGTAATGAGAGCTTCTGTATATAGAACATTAATTTTTGATAGAGTTTTCATAGAAGGCATATTACTTAATGTACGAATGTACCTAAGGTCATAATTGTAAATGTGTATCACTGTGTCTCCTATGGTGATTAATAAGTATATGATTAGAAATAAATCTTTCCCGTAGATTACCACTTGCCGCAACTTGCAGTGATAAAAACCCTTTTTCTACTTACAACACTTTCTACATAATTTATACATGTAAAATGTGGCTGCATAGATCGTTTGAGACCGTAAATGCCAGAAACTTCATTTTGCGCTACAGGTGAAAGTACATGTCAAGGTTGTAGTATGACGAAATTCAGAATCCTTGCGCTTGCAACAAAATTCAATTTCAAGAAAATGAGAGGACATTTGCAATAATTCTTCATCTTTTTAAGACAATCAATAAAAAATATAGGGATAATGAGCATTTGGACTATTCCGGCATATAACGGAAATTTGTGAGCTGCTATGGCAAAATGAGAGGAAATCTACATTTTTAATTAATGGCATCTAAAGTAAAAATAGGGTGAAAAAGTCAAATTTAGTTTTTTGACATTAAACGCCTTTTTTTATAAATGTGTACCTATATCTATAGTTTTGAAGGTCAACTTTGCCGGGAAGTGCAATAATTATTGATTGCATGTTGCTATTATACTGTAGTAATCAGAATCTTTGAAATCGATTTGCACCTCATTTTTATTGCAATATTGCAGTGGACTGTAAATGGAGAAAGAAAGTGTGACATATTATATATCATTCAAAAGCTGCCATTATAGAGAATTAAACTATGTCATGAATTCAATGTTAAAATTTTCGACTTTCCTCTCATTTTGCCAGAGCACCCCTCGAATGTTAGAGTCTATTTTGAAAGAAGAGTAATATACCGTACACTCTTAGAAAGCCAGGATCAAATATGAGACATAAAAGGATCAATTTTGATCCTTTTTAGGTATCAAATATGAGCTTACCCTTTAAGGATCAAAGTGATCCAAAAATAAGGATCACAATTCTTGATCCGAAAAAAGGATCAAATATTTCTTATAAAAAAGATCTCCCTAAAAATATCTCACTGAAGTGACCCTAGTAGGGTTTGAACCCACGCCGCACGTACACCATGTAATTACGAGACCATCGCTCTAACCACTCGGCCACGGGACAGGCAGCTGTCAAGTGTGGTGAAATCATCGTATTTATACCATTGTACACATTCCCGGCTATGTAGTGGATATGGGGTGTACTCAAATATGAGACAAAAGATCACGTTAGATCCAAACGCGGTATCAAAAGCTCATCCTTTCCGTATCAAAGTAATCCAGAATTACGAATCAAAACTTTGATATTGTAATCAAAAAAGATCAAAATAAAATGATCCTAAAACCGGATCAAAAATGATCCTGGTGAATTTGATCCATTTGTATATATTGATCCGAAAATGATCCACGTTGGATCAAAAGTGACCCTTAAAGGATCAAAATTAAATGATCCGGAAAACTACTCGTATATTTGATCCAGGCCTTCTAAGAGTGTAGTATCATCGTTAATTTTTAGGTTATTATTTCTCATGGTTCAAAATGTTGAATTAAAGCACGAACAGTTTCTTTTTTAACAAGCTTTCTGAATATTAACGTCCAATTAAAGTCAATGGAACTTCCGCATCGAAGATATAAAACCATAATCATTACTAAATAGTTGAAATTATGTGTTGACATCGCAGAGTGACAAAAAATGGTTTTGATCTTTTCAAATTTATACATTTTGTTAACAAAGTACAATGCAACGACCGCAAAAGACCCTTCTTTAGATGACAATTGCATATGCATGGCGTGCTATTTCTCATTTTATTTACAATTGATGTACTTTACTTTTATCACGAGCCTTCAAGTCTTAAAATATAAAATGCCACTCAAGAAGAAACAAGAAAATGCGTTACGATGAAAATACGTGATATTGCTTTTCATACTTAATGATTCAAGCTGGGTTTTTTGTGTGTGTGTTTCTGACAGTTGTTTTTACATTGTTTTAAGATTATATCTGTTAACTTACCACACACACAGCAAGGGGCTCGCTTACGGTTAGGAGTATCCCAAAATTGAATCACTGTAAATGTTGCAACTTTTATGTTTCTCATTTCTTGAAATTAATTTGTATCTGCTATTTCATACTCTAAGATGAATCTTTCTTGTTAAGGGTATCAAATATCAATCGATTTATTGTACTCTGTCGACTCACATCATGATGCTATTTTTAACTACTGGTCATAATCAAAAAGGAATATTCATCATCAAGTATGGATTTATCGGTTTCACGAAATGGGAAACATGTAGGTTGCGACATATACCATGTTTGATAAAACGAGTCACAATTGTCTCTTGGAAACCCATGTAAAACTTGTAGAATTGATTCAATTGATTTAAAAAAAAATAAGACTATGTCTATTTTCGATAAAAACAAGCCCTTTTAAGTACATCACTTTAAATAAGGCATAATGATTCTACGTCTTTCTTGACATCTCTTCGTAGTATTAGATCAACAAAATCAGTCTTTGCTCATTTACTCGTGAGGGCCTTCGATCTGCCTTGGATAACACACGTTTGTATATTCCTACAATCCGCAGTTGGACTTTGAAATCAGCTGCCGACAAGGCATTTACTTACAATGCACCAACTGTCTGGAACAAATTACCTACATCTGTGCGTAATGCTGAATCTGTGTCAATTTTCAAAAGAGGACTCAAAGCTCATCTATTTCCCAAAATGTAGTTGTGTTTCAATGCCATGTATTTTTCTCTCTGTAATCTCATTATACATTGTTTTTATCTTGAACATTTATGTTTGTTAGCGCTGTGATCATATTGAAATGGCGCTTTATAAAAGCAAATTATGTATGTATGTATGTATGTATGTATTTACATTTTGTTAGTGACGGATCTTTAAATTGAATTTGAGTGAACTTGATGCCCCTGTCACTGTCTAATATACTGATTCTTTTATATTCCCTTCAAAACGTCTCTCATAATGTCAACAAGGTTTTTAACTTTATGCCAACATTTTAATGTGTTACTTAACTCAGATCTCTCTACAGAGAAGATGTCTACTAAATTATTTTACTCTTTGAGAAAACATTAAATCCTGGGTGATGAATTCATATGGAAATTATCCTATCCATAAGGCTGGATTGAAAATTTATCGGTCAATCACATGACAGTTTTTCATTCAAAAGATGAACAAAACATTTCGCTAAAGGCAAACATTTCGAAGAGGACGTCCGTAATTCCCACACAGAGAAAAAACTGGGCAAAAATACATCACCAACTATTGGGCAAATTAAAAAAGCAGGGATGTATGCCCAACAGTTTTATATATGTTTTGCCCAACGTTGGTAGGGATGTATACTTCATCAACGTTGGGCAAAATTACATCCAAATCGCCCCATTATTTTGCAATGCTTATTTATTGAGCTTTAAAGCTTTTGATTTTCACCTTTGATGAGCCTCAAAGTGTTTTAAACAGCACGCGGTTATTATTCTTAGTAAAAGACATACAATTTCCGCAGGTCGAGCACTCATTATATTTCAAGTGAGCATAATGAGCATGTAAAAGAAATTATATAATAAAGTATGAATATCGTCTGGTGGAACAAAGCTACAAGTAGTATGATATTATTCATGTTTTCAAAACAGATATGAAATAGGACAACGATTAGGTTATAGTATTTAAACTCGCGTAAACAATCTGAATGATATAGTGAAGTTTTGAAAAAAATAAGCCAATGGGTCTTACATCTCAGAAAAAGGGTGCAGAGACTGACCAAGTATGTAACATGTCTGTCTTTGTCAGTTATTTGTGATTGGAGTATAATGCTGTGGGATATGCTTATTAGGAGTTAGTGAGCCTGAGTAATCCTGAGATGAAATCTTCATGTGAGTCCAAGAAAGTCGTATCTGTAATAGCTGCCATTTATCATAAATTTTGATTGCACATTGTATAATCTCCAGTCTTGGGTCAGTGTTTCTTGAAATGGTTCTTCATCTGAAGAACTATTTTAAGAACCACTAACATAAGACAGTGGGATTTTGAGGGATTTAAAATGTAAAATAGATATAACTCATGGCAGCTATTGCAGATACGACTTTCTTGCACTCACATAACGAAATGTTGGTGGTGGATGTAAGTTGCTTGACAGATGTGTAATGTAAGTGCAATATGTGGCTAATAATCATTTAAGCACATTTGTATATTTTTCTGCATCATTGTGTTTTTAGATCTATTGATTTTTTGTAAATTAATTAATTATAACTGTATCTCAATATTGTCCTTTTTGTATATTTTGTATATTTGTACGTAAGTGTATTTAATTTATATTATATATGTAAATAATGTGTAATTTGGTTCATTTAAAACAACAGTTACAATGTCATTTGTTTAAGTTTATTTAAATTCGAGTGAGAACAAACGCCTCGTGTAAATAGAGCTTTCTTTCTTCCTGTTCTATAATCCTATCTATTGAAAATGTTCATGTGTCAACGCAGGTTTTGAAATAACAGTTACATAAAATGTCTCCTATTGATACTGCGAAGTATTAAACATTTTTTATGTTTTTGATCTGTATGCTCATGCATTGTATTATTTGACATTACAGCTAACCTAGTTTTCCAACCTCAGATCACTTGTTCACCAAGATTAACATTTATATTACCTGAACGTAGCGCTCGAGTATGTTTAAGTTGCAGTGACAGCCCTCATGCATTACAGTTCGATGCTCTTATTGCTAGTTCAAACACAGCCAATTAAATAGTAGGAAACCTTCAGCCAGTCGGGTGAAACTTTTCAAATAGAAAGTCGGAAACAACATTTACAATGTCATTTAATGAATAATGATTGAGAGTAAATTCTTATCAATGACAGAAATGCTGACTGTAAGTAACAAGTAAGTAACCTGCTATGTACAAAATTAATATAGGGCTAGATCAGAATTTAGTAAAATTGTTACTCATTATCCAACGGGTTCCTGTCATGGTCACACTATAATATTAACGATATCTAAGGTAGTATGGTCATCTACTAACACAGGTTTTTAGTAAGGATCTAGCTGTATTCTACGATATGACTTGTTTGAGATATGCGACCGTCCAGCTTAAACCAGTCGTAAAGTCGACCCCTGGTCATTTTCACTTTTATACAAATCTGCAAAGTCCATGTCATAATGTTTAAAATGATAACTTTATCAATTTTATTCGATATTTTATTCAATATACACAAGTCCAGTTACGATCCAAACTTATTTAAAAAAAGTTTTATACGTACATATTCTTTCCTGTTGATGGTCCTACTACTACTAATATAATAACATGTATTTTAAAGCGCCCTACTTTTGAATGATTAAAAACCCAAAGCGCTGTACAAATGGGAATAAACTGATTAAAATATATTTCAAAAACGTTATAATGGTGTAGTTTTTTCCTTTTAAAAGACTATAAGAAAGATAAAAATATAAAAATCACATATTTCACTTAATTACTATAATCATCAGCAACTTAAATGAATTTAATCAATTCCTACAGTATTACACAAATTATACATGTACATTAAAAATATTATACTAAATACATACACATTTTAAAGCAAAAATACAAACTACTGCAGAGCAGGAAAGTGATAGACGGCCGCAGGTAAAGTAACGGCAGCCTACTCACAAGGTAAAGTACCTTTGGAGCCTGTACAATCAACAAAAAATCTGAATATCTAATTCAGAGTGTGGACTGCCATTCCAGTCGAAAAAAGAAAAAGCAAGAAAAAAGCTGTGAAGGGAAGGAAGGGGAATTTTGGAGAAATAACCAAAAGCCTAAAGAAAAGTTGAGTCCACTGATGACGCAAATCCACACTCATTAAACTGCAGAGCCTGCCTAGGTGGGACATCCATAACGTACCAACGTCTCCATGCGTTGGCTCCGCCTCCCAGACCCTACAGTGGAATGCAAACAGTGCCAAGGTGGACCAGTTTTGTAATTATTTTTCATACTTAAGTTTAGTTTTAAGAAATAATTTTTTAGGCGTTTGGAAGACTGCATGAAGATTATGGACCTTCAAAAAATCTCTTTTTGACCAAATTATGACATCTGCATGTATTTTCACTTGTAAGTAAAGTGAAGTTTGTCGACTTTACGGTTGTTAAGAACTGGAAACGCACACATGCTTATATGAAATCCACCCATCAAATCAAGTTCAGATGAAAGCTTTTAATCAAGGATCGCATTTCAGGATTGACTTACTTTGACTTTTTTATACTGTCAAACTGCTGCAAAATTTGATATGAGAACCTCTTAAGCACTACTAAACGGGCTCCCTTATCTAACAATAGCCTTTGGTAATATATTAGATTAAAGAGAAACAAGGAACTCCTTCCCTGTGCTAAAGATCAAAAAGCAGTTGAAAACAGCAACCATTTTTTTTTTATAAAGAAGGTGATTGCCCTCATTACCAGCCAGCTGATATCTGCAGCAGACGGATTAAAAGAAATTTAATGACGGGCTTAACCAAGTTTACTGCAGTATGGTCCTATCTGGATTTGTTATTGAATTCTATATTTTGTAAAATGTGTAACGATGTGTTTAATACTAAAGTGTATAAGGTGTTTTGATATCCCGTTAATGTGAAAAGATATTTAAGCTTATTGACTCCTTGAGGTGTATTGGTGTCTGAGCCACTTAACATATAATTATTGTCATCAATTTATCTCTATATCACGTTTATTCAACTGTTTTAACAAAGTTGTAAGTACGTAGAAACCTTAACCCTGATCCATTTGCCTGATGACCTAATTTCCCCAAGTTCTACTAAAAAGAGTACGAAAGGCTTGCTCATACAATTCATAATGCGTTAACTCCGCTTGCACATCTACATAAACTTTAAAAATCGTTAAATCATATTCTGAATTATCAAATATAGCTAACTAGAAATATCGGATTTATACAATTCATTGACTATGTCGTTATGAGGTTGTAAAAACTCAGCTGCATTTTGTCATGTTGCATACATTATTTTGTCATCACTAGTTGAAGTGAATTCATATCCTTACTTGGTCATATAATACTTCATCGGTATTCCCTGATATACCAAGGATGTAGAGTATCATTAACACAGGAATGACTATATCATTACCAATTCCTATCATATGACAATTTTGGCATCCATTAATGACTATCGTGTTTTCAAACAATGTTCTAATTTATTGCTGTTGTGCACGGTCAAAGCCGTTGCAAAAACAAATTCCTATATAGGGGCTGTAGTTTTATATATTTATCAAAATGTAAAATTGTTTTTTTGTTCATTCTTAAATCCTATGTAAGCCTCTGGAAAGTGAACAACTGTTTTGCATGTTAGTTTTCAAATGCGCAAAAATCCAGGGAATCTTACCAGTAAATTGTGAAAGGTTAATCAGTATTCCCAGATATACCAAGGGAATTGACTGTAGAGTATCATTAACACAAGAATGACTATATCATTACCAAGTCCTATCATATGACAACTTTGGCATCCACTAATGACTATCGTATCTTTAACAATGTTGTAATTTATTGTTTTTGTGCACGGTCATAGCCGCTGCAAAAACAAATTCCTATATAGGGGCTGTAGTTGTGTCTATTTATCAAAATGACTGAATAAACTTGTTCTGTTAATTCTTAAATCCTAACTAAAGTGAACTGCTGTATTGTATGCTAGTTTTCAAATGTGTCAAATTTGAGGAAATTTTACCAGTAAAGTGTGAAAGATTAAGAAAATGTAGAACCCAACCACAGGAGGTGCTAATAACACATATCTTTGTCAGTGGGAAGTAATGCATGATGCTTGCATACAACTTTGTGACTGGCTCCTTACCCTGATAAACTGAATCCAACATGCTCTACGGTTGAGCGACGACGAGACACTGACTTGACAGGCGAGCAGGAGAAAGGACTATACTACTCACGAAATGTTCAATCTACTCAACAAATTACAATCCCAGTCCATTTGATGTCACAGTTTTTGATTAATGTCTTTAAATTGGTAAAATTGTCAATGTCTGGACGTTGTACACCTGATCACACGAAAATGTTCCAATGGATTTATGAAAGACAACATGATAAGGTTTAAGGTTTTCTCGAAGATGCAAAATCTCCATTGATTTTCTTAAAAAAATAAGTATTTGGTAGATTTATTTGTGCTGATAAAGAATCTAAAATAAAAGGTATATATAGGTCACCGTGCTCGTTTTTGAGATACAGGCATTTCAAAAAGTACATATTTTTTCCAAAAAATCACCTGATTTACCACACAAAGTATATGGATCTCCAAAAAGCACTTTTTACGCGCTTAAAAAAACTGAAATAAATAAATATTGTCACCGTGTCCGTGTTAGTTTTGAATGACAAAAAGTGGCATTTTTTAAATAAAATGTGATTACTTTGATGGCACATTTGCGTCTGTAAATTTCCCACGTATATGTTACGCAGCGATGCGGTGCGTGATTAACCAAACGCGTTAGTAAACTATGCGTCCAGTGTGCATTGAAATTGGTGCAGGCAAAACGGATTGAAACATTTTTTTTGGATTTTTACTATTTATGAAAAAATCGTAAGTTGTAAGCAACTGTATTTCTAAGAAAACCCCTTAACAAGTCGTTAGGTCTCCATTAGACAGTTTTCATTTATTTCATTATTGCCGGAGGCTTGTTGCTTCATCAACTCATTTACAAATGAGTTAGAATCATAAAAAAAAATATTTCTCGCATCGATACGCTGTGTTTTAAAGAGACTTTTATTTGAAGCATCACTATAAGATGCTTCTAGAAGGATGCCTCTGTCTTCCATGACATTTGATTTTTTTGGACTGATTTAGTTTGTAATTTGTAGATATTGCTCAACCTCCTAACAATATAACTTGAAGTTGCACACTTTTACTGTTATTGCAATTTATTGAATTAAATTCGGGATTATAAAATTATAACTGGTGTGTGAACGTTGATATTTCGCACCGCTGACCTGCATACACATTAACACATTCAAGCAGGCTTGGTAGTTTTGTTTTGACACTTAAATCGAGTGTTTCTAGCGGATTATATTTTATTATGGCCATACAACTGGTATCGTTAAATCAAATTTCTATTGAATTGACTAGATAATGCATACAACCTCTCAGAATGAATGGAATTGTCGACACGCCCCTAAAACTTTTAATGAAGTGACATGAATATACAAATTCACTTAGTACATTTGCTTCGTGATACAAATATGCATATAAATGTCATAATTAGTTATTATTCTTCAATCAAAAGTGTTTTAACTCTAATTTATTTTTGAAGTAAATCTTATAATATAACTTTAAAGAAGAATCATTCAGTATTATTTAAAATAAGATCAGATGTAAAAAAAGAAAGTGTATATGACAATAATAAACAGGTTTGGATTTCAAAAGTCATGTCTTTTGAGTAGTTTGGCATCTAATGAGCATCATGATCCTTCTCTTTAACAGAAGAGAATTACTATTAATGATTAAATAAAGTCTAAACAGAACATTTAGTGTCTTGTTAAGTCTCATCGGCACTCATATTTCCATTTTCTACAATGTATACTATGAGACAGACAAAACGTATTCCTCTGTCGCCGTTGGCAATAATTTATCAAAGAGTCGGTATGTTTCAGATTTCCTTAATAAATGAAAATGTTCAATAATGTTATAAATAATTCTCCAATAACTAACAACTCCATGTACATACCATGTTTGCTCTTCTTGACATTCACAACTAGGACGGGGTTATCAATTATTTAATGTCTGCTCAGTTTATTATACACCAGTCCATAAAACCGGATCGAACAATTTACATAATTGCGACCTGTCCGAAAAGAGCAAATTTTATACTTCAATGTGAAATATATATTTACAATATTCTAATCCTGTATATTTTTGCAAAAGACAAGTTTTTAAGTTGTTGAGTTTGTCGTGAGTGTTATGTTTTACATGTAGTTTGTCGGCAATTTAGTGTGCCCCTAAATCGCTCAAAAATCTGGAATCATACCAACAAGTACTTCAGCAACCCAGATGTTTCAATTATCAATGTGACTATGTTCATGTATTGGTATCCTCCTCCAAATTCAAAATAGATGCACTGTAAAAGAAAATGTATTTGGACAGACTTCGTAATCATAGATTACAGGGAGAGGTCGTTGTTTTACGGAGAAAAGGACGTAAATTTGAGTAAATACCCTGTATAGTATTTTTAATAATTAAATTTCTCCGTTCGCGGGGTTTTTGGAAAACGACGCTTGTTGCTACGGTGGTTTGCGTGAAAGGCGCACGTATTTACAGCGTGTGATTGGTTTAATTCCAGTGCTTGTGAAGCGCCGACGATCGCGCGCGTTATGCTCGAGTTAAGCGATACAGTACGCAGGGAAATTTAATAAATGAAAACACTATACACATAATTTACAAGACATTGTCCGTTATTTTACGGCTTTCTGTAAATGTGCCCGTTATTGCATTTCCCCGACAGCACATTTGTCAGGGAATATTATGGAATGCCGTAAAAAGCAGACAATTTGCTCATTGTTTCTGTATTTAATTATAGGAGTGTCCTTGTTATGTACTTAGTATTAAATCGAGTTACACTGAATGTGATAATTTATTATTGGGTCTAGGATTTTAGTTAGAATTACATCTGAATTGCCTGTATTATTAAATAATTATATTTTTTTTATAGATTTACGTTAGTCCGGGACCTATTTCAATGTTCTCTTTACACGTCTAACCATTGTCATAAGATCAGATTCTGTTGGTGAATCATACGTCATAGAAAGCATCCTTGTTGGTCATTTGTGGCTGTTCCAAGTAACTCCCTGGAGTGAAAGAATAGTTTTGAAATGAATAATTGAATAATAACAAATGTAACAACTCTGAATGATAGAATTTACATTGTAGAGAGTGATGCCAATGCACTATATTTTTGACTGGATTTGAGAGAGCACTTCAAACCTCGACCGGTGGTTGACAGCCTAGAGCCACCGATTATTGCCATTTGTAATCAATTTGATAACCACCCAGAACAATCGGTTCCTGGCCGCCAGCCTCTGACTGAGCTTCCTTAAAAAGTGCTTGAAGCAGAGCCTGAATAATTTTCTCGCCGAGCATTCGAAGCTATTCAAATATACACTAATGGACAAATAAATGCTTGAATTCAGATCCCGTGTAAGACACCTTGCTCCAAAAGAGGGGCGAGGACAAATAACAAACTAAAGCTCTTGTGACGTCATATGGCATTCTTTGACGTCATCGACAACAAGATCACAGCATAACAGCAGCTGATATCGGAAGGAGAACCCCCGGAAGAACTCTTGAGGCAGAGGTGCGTATATTTCTGAAGTACAGAAGTTGAATCTCTAACCAATTTCATTTTCTACCTCTTCGTATGAATCTCCAATTTTACAAATTGTAGCTTAATTAATAAACCGCCGCTGTAGGTACATTTTCAACCTTGTTGAGCGAGTCGACAATTCTTAAAATGTTACATTAAATGTCACGTTATCTTTTCTATAAAGATGTTGTTTGAATTCATTGAAATTGAATTCATTTATTAGGACATTGCATATGCAATATCTCCTCTTTGAATTTTAAATAACAGTCTAAGAAATCACACAAAATTATACAATTTGTCTTTGCAACGACTATTTAATAAACAAAACCTAAGTTGTAGTTGGTTTCAACTCAAGTTCTTCGAATTAAATCATTGACATCGATGATGTGTAAACCCAAAAAAACAACTATTTAGGCTGTGGAAGTTTTGATGCATTTACATATCTGTGGAATATTTAATGCTTTCTAATAGGGCCCTACAAGAAGCAACATGATCCGTCAAAAGTACATGTAGCTTGTATCATGAACATGATCATCTTTATTTAATTTTATTTGGCAGTGCTAA
>JXSR01S073821.1:79356-89643 GCA_000969725.1 Ophiothrix spiculata | reverse complement strand
TGCCATGGGCAATGTGACATTTGGAAATTGCATATATTTCAAAAGTACAACTCTACATTGCTCACTAAAAATAGATTTTTTAAAGAAAAGTACTGCCCAGATTTTGTATTATCTTAAATGTCGGAGTCAGATACGAATAACCCCTAATTTTCTTAAAACCACGAAAACGGATTCAAGGCTGTTCAGCCTTGTTTGCTGAAATACAGGTGAAAATCTGCAGGTATTGAAATTCGATAGCATTTGACATCGATAACCTTCTCCTTTGAGATTCCGCTGAATGCATATCGCCCAGGAGAATCAATACAGCACGCTCTAATGGAGTGCTTTTCATCCAATGAAAAATGAAAAACATTGACTTACTTTGATACATAATTAAATGTCAGTGATAAATAGGGCTGTGGCTGGTTAGTGCTGAAAAAAGACATTAATAACATTACTTCTAATGTAATAAATATCTGGCATTACATTATGCAGCTATAACTAAAAATTTGCTCGTTTTTTTATAAAACATCATTTCTAATATACAGTCAATTATTTTTAACCTCGTCTAACCAAAGCGTTTTGTAACACGTCTAAATAAGGAGATGCAGGCTCATTCCATAGAAAAGCAAAAAATCAGCCTTTTGTTTTAACCACATAAGTAGGATTTTCAGTCATACATTTGTTACTTGGTACGTGAGAAAATGTAAAGTTTAATATCCGTGTATGAATGAGCACATGTTTTATTTCAAAAATGTCACAAACGTTACCAAAAAGTTACACTAAAACGTTACCGAACAAAACAATACATTAAAATAAATCATGATAATAGAATGTCATACTATTTTTATGAAATATTTGTAAATATGTTACCCATCATCTGTGTAAAGCGCAATAAAAAAATCACTAAAACCTCTGAGAATTTTTACTTTGAAGTCATATAGAGCAAAAATCTAAATCCGTTCGATGTCACAAACGTTACCGAAAGTTACATGGAATTTATTCTTGATTTTGGCAAATAATATAATTTTTAAACATCTACATGTCTTGACCCCACCAGTGAGCACCATTATCAACAACAGACTTGTTGATATAATGTTTATGCTAGCTTATGTAGCTAATTAAAATTAAAATTTTCCCATTTTTCGGTCACAAACATTACTTTGGAATCACCCTGCAACCCTATTAATGTTTCTATGCAAACCTTGTTATAAACTTGTTGTATTGCTGCAAATGGTAGGTATTGTTACTCTCTTTTTCAATGACCACAAAGGATACACAAGAAACTATGCTGTTGGTCGGTTGCTTTGCGTTTTTTATTGATTACAAACCAGGGGTTTGCTTCCTTCGGGTTAGACGAGGGTTAAACAAGGGTAGGTAAAGGTAGGTTAAAACTTCTCTCTTTTTTGTACCATTGCAGGTCGTATTCGTTCAAGAATCATTAGCAAAATTGATATCAACGAACGTTCATTCGGATATAAACGGAATTATGTAAATATTTACTACTATATATGTGTTAACATATCGGTAATTTTTGACTATCATTAGTCAAAATCGACTAAGAAGAATGTCTTGGAGGGAAATTGGTTACTTTTCTTGGACTTTTCACTGTTTTTACATATTACTGTAACAAACGTGCACATGCAATTCTGAAAGGTATCGATGTCTATCTCTAGACAAAATTAATCTTCCTTTCCCGTTGTCTATTTATAAAATGGTCTTTTCAAAGCTAATTGATGGATTCAACAACAACAACAACAACAACAACAACAACATAATTTATTTCTTCCACACATGCACATTACAGTAACTAAACATATTGAAATAGTAAACTGTAGGACATTGTGAAGGAGGACTGGGAAATAAGCCTGTCCAGTCCCAGACTCCAAATTACTTAAATAGAAAAAAGAAAAAAATCACACCATCCTCCCATTCCACAATGCGATGGCCACATAGTAAAACGGAAATATGGTATGGTTCATTAACTGATAAATAAATGATTGGATGATAATTTTACAACATTTTGTGTACACATCATATTTATGAATTATGTTCTTGTATCTTTATAAAATCCGATATCAGAGCATTTTTATAAGAATATTTTAAAAGACTTTACATTACTGCTCACTTTGATATGTTTAGGTATATTATTCCAAATCTTGACAAGTTGATAGGAATTTTATTTATTTATTTGCAAAATTCAAGTTAACCTTTAGGAAATTCAAAATTACAAGCGTTTCTAGTATTGTAATTGTGGTTATCACTTTTATTGAACATATTGTTTATTGTATCTGTCAGCCTAAGTTGTGACTGAATTTATACATAAAAATGCCAATGTGCGTGTTGCAAAGATCCCAAACTTTAAGTTATTTATACTTTTAAAGGTAATGCTTCTGGCCTCTGACTTATAGCTCTTGCACTACTCCAATTGTGCCTTTGAATAACAAAATAAGACTTTGCCTTGCATTTCGACTCTTTGTATGTCCGATCATTTACAGGGAAACAATAGGGATGACTAAAAAAGTACGAAAACTCATGTGTGACCCTTAATATAGGATGAGATGGAAGATAGAGATTTACGAAAAGTTTCTCTAGCTCGTGACAATAATAGTTGCCAAATTAATTAATACGTACAGATAACTTAAAGACGCATGTCTATGTAAACTTTTATAAATGTATAATAGCTGATAAATTATTATCTTAGAGTAACAAACTACGTCATGAAATCAAATTTGGACGTTTAATTTCACTTGGCACGACTAGCATTGTTAACATTTTTGAAAATGTGACGCGATCAGGGGGAATGAGTCACTTGTCGGCAACCACATGTTACTAGTTTTATACAATTTTGTTCTGGTGAGCCTAATGGGCTAGTATAAATTTATTCAATGGGTTAACACACGATGACATGAGCACAATGAAGAATGTTCATCTTGAGTTCTGAATCTGTTTAATTGATTGTAAATTTGTAATTGATTTATTCAATGGACTTTTACACAAGGACATGTGCACAATGGACAATTGATCAGAGGCTGGTAATGACTACTTGACTAACATTATAAAACCAGTAACATGTGGTTGCCGACAAGCGACTCATTCCCCCTGATCGCGTCACAAATGTAAATTAGCAACGATTAGCAAGCTCAGCACCACAAAGTCGGCGTGACGTCAAGCAGTCCAAGTATAACTGTTTACTTTTGTAAATATTCCGAAATTGTTTACTCTATGAACTTTATTGTCCATTATTTATTTTTTGGCACCCGGAATAATTTGCAGGCATGGAATATAAATGTTGAAATTTCAAGCTTTAATAGGTTATACACCTCAATTCGTGTTGCTTCCTATTACACTTACAATGTATCTCTCGAAATATTCAAAAATGTATTTAGAAAAATAAAATGTGAATGTTTTCAATTTTTCTTTCTGTAAACATCTTTAAAATACTTTGATAGACATTTAAACGGCCCTAATTTGGTAAAACTATCTAACTTGGGATGCAACAATTTGAGAACATCACATTTGAAATTCAAATATAGGACGTTTGTTAATTTCATGCTGTTAAATGTTGTTGACCATTTCCAGATTAAAAATATGTAGTTTGCTTTCAGAGACTTTCAAGTACCATCAATGGATAGAACACCCTCAAATTATCAAAGAAATTCTGTTAAATAAAGATTGTTAAAAAGTGAGTTAGATAGTTTTACCAAACCAGGGCCGCTTATACTATTAGACGCGATGGAATATATATTGTAAACAAAATCCCCAGTAACGTATGAGCAGTTATTGTCTACAGTATGTAAACTGTTTAACCCATAGATTTCAGAAGGTTAGGAATCACTTCAAAATTAAACCGGCGGTTGACCGCCCGGAACCGTCGGTTATTGCTATTGTTTTGAACAATGGCAACCCCCCAGAACCGCCGATTCCAGGCAGTCAGACGCCGGTCGAGTTTTGAAGTGACCCCTTAAGCATATTATCGTTTGAACATTTGTGTATTTCAAATTTTCAATCTCATTTACTCACAAATTTATTTATGCCACTGTTGATGAAATCGACCAGAATTGTGATATTCGTTGTTGTATTTTTATTTCTAATCGAATGATGTAATCATTGACCGATCATAGAGAATTTTCATATCAATTTACATGAATGTCGTTACAAACAGGGGTATAAAGTTACATCAACTTTCTTGCCAAGTGTCGATCACCTTATTAAATTTACATCGATGGGTGGCATTGAGCTTTAAATCAGCTACGGCTACTCTCTGTCTAGTTCATTACTTATCAAAGGTTTTCCTACATAAGCATCAAAAAATTAACAACCATAATATTGTTGAAAGAATTCACTTTATTCATAAGTGTCAAATTATACATTTATATATTCTTAAGTTCTTCAGTCTACATTTAATTTGATATTTGTCAAACACATCTACCTATTTATGTCAATGAAAACGAATTGAATGTTATTTCACAGGGTACACAAACTTACATTTCATTTGTTTGTTGAATGTACAAACAGAAAGTAAAAGTATTTAGTTTATGATCATATTCTGAAATTTTCTAAAATCTCTTCACACATCTCTTCTTTAAATCTGCAAAACAATTAACCAATTCAAGGACAAATATATATGGATATCTGTAAGAGCATGGTTTAAAAAATACACAGCAAAAACATTTAATATCATCAACATACATTTTAAGTAGTCAAACAAAATGAATAGTATTCACTGTACCGTATACAGTAAAATATCAAAGCGCACCACCAATCCCCTGTATTTATTTATTCATAAAGAACCACCTGGATGCCGAAATAAAGTGATGAAATAGGGGGGTATATATATAAATCTTTGTTATAACATGCAGGCTGTTAAAGAAAGTTCATGAAATAACTTCGGCTTTCAGCACTTTGAATGTACGTAGCGCTTGCTTCCAAATTATGCCTTTACACTTTTGAGCGACTGAGCTGAGATAGTAAATCTCTCCATATATATCGTATATACCTCATCTGATTAATATGTGAAAACTCTTTAGGGATGCAAGACAGCGATATTTATACCTAGAAATGTTGACAACAAGGGAGAACGAAGATACTCAAAAACTATTATCATACTTTGAATCGTTCTCTTCAACTTCAAATGTCAAAGTGACTTCATGGTCGAAATACATTAAAGAATCATTCATGTAGATTTCCATCACAATGGATGTATGGATGAGGAATGTTATGATTTTAAATGCTTAAAATTTACGCTTAAAAAAAAAATCTTAATATTGTTATCCACATACCCATTTTCTATTTGCATTAACTCCCTTGAGGTTATAGGGGTTCAAAGTCCGATCTTGTCCTACAGATCATGTCAACAATATCTCATTATAATCTCATTTGCATATAACCTAACCTCTGCTTGTTACTGATTCAATTAGTCGCATATGACAATCGATATTTGCTATTTATTAAGCAACATGCAGTCCTTAAATGTCAAATTAAAGTCCTCGAATAGAGCTGAAAATTCAAAGAAATAAAAAAAAAGACGATTAAGCACCTTTTATCGTTTCTCCCATGGGGTAACTTCAAGTATTTCGTGTTTTTGAATTATATTTTTCACTTATAGGTCTTGGAACATCATTACATATTATCTAGTATGTATGTCGAATAGCTTAAAGGCTTAAAACCCAGAAAATGACTGATCGATGATTAACGCCCTTAGTTTCGTAATTCTACGGAATGCATGTTTGTTATCGGTCCGATATATATTTTCAAGGCACATTACATAGACAAAAAGCACGTGGGAATTCGTTGACCTGGATTCTTATTTGAAAGCTATAAAAGTGGGTTAGTCTTGACATGTTAACAACACAAATAGCTCCAAGGTGAATATGATAGGGCAAGTTTCTTTGTACAAAGACTGTATACGCCCAGAAAAGATAGCAGTTCGAATTTGTACTCACAGTTTTGTTATATACCCTCGTGTTTTGGTAATCAATGTTTCTTAAACGTGCTCTTGAAATCAATCAGGAAATTACACTGAAATTCGTTGTCTTCAATCTAAATAACAAGAGGAGATGCATTTCCATTTTGTTAAGGGAGTAATCAGTTATAAACGTTTATATTTAATGTTAGGCTATTGTCAAAAAATATAATGAACGTGCAAAAAATATAAAAATATACATTGCTTGACTTCAGAAATATTAAAAGCTTATACTAAAAAACAAATGTATATTTACAAGGAAAATGATAAACTAGAGACCATTATCAAATATAATATGTATTTTGGTATAGGAGGGCGAGTTATTAGAAGACGCGTAGCGTCGAGCCATGTGAGATTCTAATGACAAGCCATCCCATAGCAAGATACATTATACGTGATGATATCTGTTGAACCGTTATCTAACATACACTCTGAGCAATGGCATACTATTTGACTATTCATAATTTTAATTTAAACATAAACTACCTCTTTTGAAAATACATCAGAAGTAAATAGCAATAGTAATTTATTCTTTAAAACACTGTCTCTGGCAAGCTCTTATGATTGTGCTACATGCTACACTAAATGGGTAGGACTTATTGATCAAGTTCACCATTAGACCGTGAATCTTTATGATGCGTTTCAAGAGAAAATAATTATATACTTTCAACACTGGTTGACAGTGTTCGAATTACTGATGAATATTTAAAAGGGTCATGAATATTTAAAAGGGTCAAAAATTAAATTTAATTTCTATAAAGATAATATATTTTCTGTATCTTTTGAAACACAAGTAACAAAGTTCATTACATCGATCAACGCATTCCTGTGGTACAAATCCTTACGCCGATCGTGTATAAAATGTACTGCATTTTAGATGACATTATATCCTTTGGTGAAACACAAGCCGATGACTCTTGTTGTATCTTTAATATGCTGGAATCGCGTTTCAAAATAAATGGTAGATTTGTTTTAGTTTTTTCGTATTGCCAATGTTTATTGTTGTGTAAATATTTATCAATGAATTATTTTGCAAATGAGAGAGACAAATCAATATAATTTAATATGATTTAATGTGAACGTGATTTTTACCTGATGGTGTTTACGATGCAAAAAATACATTTTTAGAACCTAGAGATCAAATGATTTCGATATTTGTTTTTAAATGTTACCCTCTTTTATGTTTTCAACCATGTTATTCTAAATAAAATAATAATTTATTAATAGAAATGTGCATTGGAGTGCTTAAATTCATATCTTTGTCATTATTTTTACTGATACACGTGCTTGTAAGAAAATTATATTGAATCCCTCCAAGATAGAACCCAATTTTGATATCATTTTACACATTAACCTAATGACTTGCCATAATTAAGGAATGGACTAATCGTTGCAATCTAACGTTAATAGATTATGCTGATATTATGAAAATTGAACTGCGCTGAGGAAAATGTTTTCGATAATTAACTTTCGTTGTACCCATGTATGAAACTGTCTTCAATAATGGTGCAGATAAAATGCAGGATGAGAGAGGAGGAAAAAAATGTTTTCTTAAGATTTACAATCGTGTATGTATTGCTAATATAAATAAATCTAATCATTAAAAGATTATTTTGAGCAAAGTATTGCACTTTAATGATATTTTAAATAATCTATATTTTAGGTAATCAAAATTCGATTATCCTCTTTTGGAAGACCTAAGTTAATAAAGGATTAATTTGTAAATGCGCAATTATTCTATTGGCAAAATATGAACACTAAAACACTTTCATATGTTCTAGTGTTAAAGGTGTAGGTTCCGATGACATTCTCATTCCCCGGGGCTCAACCGGAAGTAGTGTATCCTATGCCAAATGAAAGGTCATATTTTTAAGATCGTAAAACCAAATATTTCACATCCAAATTCTTTATAGTTTTGGAGATATAGCATAAAATGTAAAATAATTGGTATCCCTATTTTCCATTTCTTTTGTAATTACATACCGTTCTTTTGCAAGAGAAAACAAGACAGAAGTTAAGGTTGAAACCTTACACTTTGCATTCCGGAGGGTCAATAAGTTAAAAGTAAATTATACACATGCTAAAATATAATTTTACACATTTAAAAGTACCACCTAACCTGTCTTTTATAATATTTTATCATCTTTGCAGATCTTTGATCAGATGTACATTTTTTCAAATGAACCGTAGCGTTAACATTAAAATTAACATTACTACATGTATGTGTTATAATCCTCATATCCCAGCACGCACATTCATGAAATACCAACCCATCAGACAAATCAGACATAATTGAAAGCAGAATTGATGATATATAAAGGAACTAGTTACGCACCTGTCTTATCTGTCACACCATAAGTGACCTGGTTATTAACTCAATTGAACTCACTGATGGATTCATGCCGGGAATTTACACCTATGTACCTATCTACTATTCACTATGTACTTTACTCATGTAAATGATATTAGAATAGAATAGATGATATTTTAAAGTAAACTGTAAGACAATTTTAGATATTTTGGCAAATATTATGAAAAATTTATATTTGTTCTTTTAAAAAACATCTTTTAATCATAGATATTTTTACTTATTTTCAAATTGAGAGGACATTTTGATATGGATGTGGATCATTTGGATATAGATCTTGACAGTCAAAAAATACAGAGGTTTGTTTTTGTTATTTGAGGCTTGGTTATTTTAGTTATTTTAAATTACCAAAATGATTATGTAGTAGATACTACTTAAGGGCTTATAATAATTAAACATTGTTGAACAAATAAGTGTTTATAATTTTTACCTCATTATTGCCAGAACATGATGCTATAGTCATCTAAACTGCCGTTTTCATATTGTCATTTACATCATACAACCCTCATTCCTTTTAATTACGTATCACCATGGCTGTTATAACTTGTTAGTGGTAAATTGCCTAAGGTGTTTCTTCAAATTCAATTTTTGCACGCAAGAAAAAAACCCACATATGATATTAGCCACATCAATCACATGCCTACTTGACATAACTAATTCACCAAAAAGATCATAATTGACTACTTCTCTGCTTCTCTGAGCCAAAATTTATCGAAAATTTTATTCGAGAAGAAGTCATTTTATTGCAAAAAATTCTTTGCAAAAATTTGAAATTGAAAAGGTACGACCAGTTTTTAACAGACTTGTTAGTGGCGGTCCGTGTGGATAATATTTAGTCTATTATTCGTGATTTTAAAAGAATCATTTTTAAGTGTGAAAGGTATTGCACGTTGGTGTTGATAAAAACACATAGAACAATGAAAAACGAGTGTTAATGTGTTTTGATTTATTTAATTCATTAAGATTTTTTCTCATAAATATATAAATGTCCAGATGACAATTCAAAATATCGTCATTGGTTTAATGTTTCTAAATATGACCGTATTTTGGGACACCTGGTACCCAGGTCAAAGTGATGCCTATACAGCTTTACCGTGAATTATCCAATCAAAAAAGATGAATCCGGGTCCTTTTTAATGCATCTCTCTCTCTCTCTCTCCCTCTCTCTCTTTCTCTTTATCATTTAGCACCGTTTCTTCGATCAATGCAGATGAAATACCATTGATAGGACTATTTAATTTGTTATTTTAAATTCCTACATAGCTCAGCTCAACTTGATATTATTTTACAATATCAAATAAGAGTGCTTATACAATATAGACTCCAAAAAACGTATCGCCTCACCTCGAAAAAATGGCTCGTACGCAAATATGGAACTCGGAAACGTAATTTGAAGATTATGTGTACAAGTGCTAGATTATCAGCTTTCTTTTGACACCCTATTTCTGACAATTGACGGAAAAAGAATGAAGTTATGAACTATTAAATCTCTTGAGGTCAATTAAAAAAAGTTGCAAATTTCATTTTTCGCACAGTACAAAATATCCGCTTAGATACCAACTGTACAAGCGGTGGTGTTGATTTCATTAACTGACGCGTAAAGAACACCATTGCAATTAATGCCACATTTAAAAATTCAAAAAGGTTTTGGAAAGCTAGTCACTAGTTCTTTCCAAATCCATTGAAATAAACTTACTTACATATAATTCAATTTTTCACCTGAACTGTCTACATAAATAGTTCATATTATGAATTGTTCAGAATAATCAACATGAACATATATCTTAATAAAATAGGAACTGATTCCTCGGAGCAAGCGTAATCTTGATTCATATAACGTAGTATTAAGTGGCTCTCGTTGCTGCAATTACGCTTGAAAAACTGCGTTTGATGTTGACTCTCTTAGGTTAAAACTACTTGTGACGAGTGTTACAACCCAAAACAAGGATCAAGGTCAGAATTAACCTTTCGGGTT
>JXSR01S073821.1:5229-17034 GCA_000969725.1 Ophiothrix spiculata | reverse complement strand
TTTCAACCTGGCTTACGGGATTCTCTTGGAAACAAGTTATCACATTTCCTTGTATCTTATCAGTTGCATTTTATAACAATTTGAAAATAGGATTAGAGTTAGATTTTATACAACTGAATATTGTAGAATTCAAGGTTGGAATTTCTATGAAAGACTAAAACAACACCGTTTACCAATTTTGAACTAACATACCTCAATATTGGGGCCCTGGTCCCCTTTGGCTATGTAACCATATTGTTTTGAATTTTCAGGTCTAATAAAGTTTTATTTCATCATTCATTGTTGATACCCTTCTTTGTTTTTATCTATTGCATTATACGGACGTTCCCCTTCTCATTTAGCAATGTTTATCTAAAAAGTTTCAATTTGCAGCTTTGGTTCTTTCCATTTAAAGACAATAGCAGTGTTTCTGTAACACTCAATTAACATTTCGGAAGCACTTCCAAATTGTTAAATCAACATTCCAAAGATCACGTTTCTCTATTTATTTATCCATTTGAGGGGTCCTGTTTCAGTCATTTTATGCCAATTAAACAATTTACAAGCAAGCAGTCAAACAAATCGTCATCCACTTGTCAGCCATTTAATCAGATGTATGTTTGAAATTCCTCCAGTGGCTATGGGCACCTATTGACACAGAAACAAACTTCCCCTCCAGTTAGATCTGGCATGTCTACATTTTGAAATCCAAGAAAAGAGAACAGATGGGCTCATTACATCCTCCTTACACCAACACAGTTCGTCATGTGGGTGCAAGAAAGTCGTATCTGCAATGGCTGCCTTGAGTCATATTTATTTAATCTTGTCACTAGAATGTGAAAAATCCTCCCAAAATTCCAATGTCATATGTCAGTGGTTCTTACAATGGTTCTTCAGGTGACACTGTCACCTGAAGAACCATTTCAAGAGACACTGACCCAAGACTGGAGATTATACAGTGTGCAATCCAAATTAATGACAAATGGCAGCAATTGCAGATATGACTTTCTTGCACTCACATGATGAGTTTAGCCTACGGAAGACACTGAGCACCTGTCACAGTGACACAGTATTTGCAAACTGCCCTCTCAAAAAGCAGTATCTCTACACTTTTTATCTGATATAAATGGTATTGAACATAAAGATGAGTTGACATAGGACGTCATGTCCGGCAGTGTGCACGGTCATATCCATTGTTCCTTGCCCGTCACTATGCGTGCGCAGAAGGTTTTATGTAGGACACATGCTTTCAAAATTCACGCCAAATCAAGTAGGGCAATTGAAATGTGCAGCAATCATTTGTTGTTCCCTCATGCATATATTTGGACTAGCTCCTTACCCGTGTTTATAGACATTAGTGTCAACTCATCTATACTTATGTTTTCCAGTAATATTTTAGACCTATTTGGGACATTGTGATATATTCAAGCATTCACCTTAAAAGCCAGGCCTAACCTTGCATGTTTGAGGGACATTTCTAGAGATAGAGAGTGGCAAAGAAAGAACAGACAAAAGTATATTCAATTTAAGATGTCGAAAATAATTGAAGATGGAGAAAGCCTACCAGGATGAGTACCAAATTCACTTACACACTCTACATTAACAAGGGACTCAATGATCATCAATGATCTTCACTGGCTCCCAATCAAGCAGTGAATTGACTATAAAATTCTCACTCTTGTCCATAAGGCACTTCATGGCAATGCTCCGCTCCGTCTGACATCATTGACATGCTTACAACAAGAAAGACTCAGAGGAAGTTAAGATCATCTTGCTCGGACGGAACATGTCTAGTTGAGCAAAGAACAAAGTGCGTTACATTTTGTGACCATGCTTTCTCTGTCTATGGTCCCAAATTATGAACATTCGAACAGACTTCCAGGCCAGTTAAAGAACTGCACGCAAGAACAATTTAAAACTCTCCTCAGAACTCATCTTTTTAAGGATGCCTACCAGCAGTAACTTTTTGAGCTTTGAACACCTTAGAACATTTGTATGATACTGGCGCTAGGACATAAATGACTTTTGATTTGATTTTAAGGGACTGGACTTGGGTTGTGGTGATCAAAGGCAAAAACACTACATCATACCAACCCATTCTCTCTGAAACCAAACATTTTAGACTGATGAATTCCATTACCACAATCAACACACCAACAACTGTCCAGTGTAGGTGATAAATCCTCAAATATATATACTTTAATATCATGAATTCTGTAAAGGTCTGTTCATAGTACCATGTAACTACAACTCTTAACTATTTTTACCGCACATTGACGGAATTCAAGTTAGATTATGACTTTGACCGAAATGCATTTTGCAGCTTAAGTGTGCAGTACAGTAAACAATACTCTGCATCGCAGTTGTGACGTACCATAAACAGTCCTTAAAGGTAGTTTCAGAATAGGTGTCGCATTGCAACTTGAAGATGTGGCAGACAACCAAGCATTTGCAATTTGAAGTTGTCGTAATGTAGAACGACACATTTGTATATTGTCACAATAGTCTGTCGCATGAAAAGTTGAATTTATTCCAGCTCAAAACGACATGTCGTTGTGACCATCACGACAAGGTAATCGATATATCGATTTGTTGTGCTTGCCGCAAAATTTCCCAAATGCAACACGAAGAGTTTGCGCACAAGGAATTTTTGACATCACACTGGTATACAACCACCATGACGGATACTCTGAAACCAGCTTAAGACAATATACAAAATCATGTGTTTACTATTGTTGTTTCAAATAATTCTCAGACACAAAAATTTAGAGCCTGGCGTAACACAATTGCGTGCGCATTAAATGCGAGGACACAACGCTTTTCAGCAGGGATGCCAGTGACAAAACGTTTAAAGGAAAGGCTTGAAAATGGTGTAAAAATGTTAAAAAATAGGCTGAAAATGAATAAAACAGCTTAAATTTTGACAACAGATGGGCCTGAATTCAGGCAATTGCCTGAAAACTGGCATCCCTGTTTTCAGGCATGCATGATGTCGCAGTACTGTGGATTACTGATTGGAAACAGTGTTGCGTACTTACAGGTGTCCCGTTCTTGTCACAACTTTTGGATACGCGGTGGCTGCGTTCGGAAGTCATGTTCATGTCCAAAATATTTTTGAAACAATAATTTAAGTATTTTCTCATATTGCATTCCTTTAATTAATAGTCGGCAAACTTATCTTATCTTACAGTCACGTGACCAATTCCAAGAATAAGATGCCTGTTGAAGACCATTGGTAATGGTCGCAACATCGCACAGTAGCAAAGTAAGTTCCAGTTTTAGATTTATCTACTTCAATTATATCTTACCTGCATTCATTTCCTGTCCCGTAACCACGACAATCTCATCGCTATCCTCCCCATCATCATGTGAATACGGCGAATGGTTCATGTATTTATTATTGCTATTGTTGATATGATTGTCCATCATAATAGGGCTCCCCGTTCCCACAGAACTATTGCAGGTACTATGCCCATCTCCTATGTATTTACTGACTGAACTCGGCCCATCTTGTTCTTCATAGATTGCTTTCAACTGTGACGGAAGAAAAAAAACAAACGAAACAAACAACAATTAACTATGAATCATTAAGCTTCAAGTTAATTAAACATCAGTCAACATTATTTAACTTACATGTATAGCATTTGATAACAACATCATGGTTGAACTTGACAGAGCTTAAGCAAAAATAAGACCAATAAAATCCACACTTCTGTAAAACCTTCTCACATAATATTATAGGTATAGGTTGTTGTTATATTTTTGACATACACTATTTACAAAAAGATTAAATCCTATTATTGTGACACGGGTCATTGCTTCTACAAATTCCAAAATAATACATCCAGTTATATCAAGAATTAAGAACTGTTCACTAATACTTGTAAATAATGGTTTGCCTCTTAGAAAATGCATGGCACAGAATTTAAGGCAAAAACCAAATTCAGGATTCCATAATATAAAATTATACTATTTGTGAGCGAGTTTGGAAGGGTTTTAGACTATGGTTACAGTTGGTCATGGGGCACTCGTACAAATTTTCAAAACCATTGTTTACGAATTTCTTAAGGTCTACAGACACAGTTTACAAAAAAATAATAAATAAATAAATAAAAGTTCGTAAAGAATGGTCAAATCATCATCAAAACATTGTTTGCAACTGCACATACAGGTATCACTTCGGTAAATAAATTGTGTAGCGTCGTCTGCTAGGTTGAGAATGCCTGTTGGCAGGCAGAACGTGACCCTTGTTACCTAAAATAAATTCCAGGATATGTTAGAAAATAGTGTTTTTCACAAAATTTTGAAGTTAATCCTGCTATTTGGAAAACGATAAAATGATTTTGTTTGTACCATTTTTGAAGAAATTTTATGATTTTTGGAGAACATGGTGTCTAGTGAGTTGCACTATTTTCCCAATGGGCATGGGTGCACTCATAATGACGCGTTACTTTGATGCGCTGTATCTCAAAAACTTTTCCTGACAACTAAAATGCATAACAGTACATGTACTGGCAAAAAATAAATAAACTGCTTCCCAATGGCTGATCAATAAATAATTCATGGTCATACTCTATTAATAGCCTGAATTCATTAGAGTATAAGGGAAAGGACGTAATACACGAAACATTTTATTCTTATAAAATCACATTTCACATTTTATTATAGACCATCCAATTAGGGGAGTGAAATTTGATATTTTCAGGCGAGCATTAAACAGCTCTCCTGAAGCTGTTTAGGTAGCATAAAGGCCAGATTCCTTTTATCCATTTGTGATTCCATTGCGGTGCGTATTGCACTGTAAGGCTGCGATCACATAGAACTATACTATTTGGGTATACGGTACACGAATTTGCAGGGCACGCTTATAGTTGAAATCGGACACGTGAATTTGATTCTACCGGGTCACATAAGAGGGCACTATTCGAAAAAACGTGCAGTTGCTTAGAGTATAGTATAGTGGAAATTGAGCGCGTTTGATTTTCGTGCAGTATGTACGTTTATATGACTCACCTGTTCTCATAGTAACTATACGCGAATACCGAATAGCGTATAGCGAATACCGTATAGTTCTATGTGATCGCAGCCTAAGAGTACTGGTAGTTGTATAATTTAAAGCACATGATTAAATGGTATCAGGTTGAAGTTGGGACTCAATATTTGACCATCAATTTTCAATCCTGTTCTGCATGCATTCCGCATGAGGTACGTTTTGAATCGATATAATAGCTTCAGCGAGAGTGGTACCTTTTATCCGGTTCATTTGTGGTGCGGCTATCCGGAAACACATTCATTTACTTGAATCAATCCCTGGAGCGATTCATCCGTTTTGAATGTGCGGAAACTTTTCAATCAGAGAAGATGATGAAATGGAACTGCATTGAAAACAGACAGACAAAATTGAATCTCACCTTCAAGCTGATACCAATCAGCTCCATTAAATGATATACACTTAAAATACAACAATTCCGATATTGAAAGAGTAGATGAGTTTAAATATTTAGGGGTAAAATTTGATACCAAGTTGTCTTGGTCAGCTCATGTTGATTATATTAGTAAAACTATTTCTAAAAGGACTGGTATGATAAGACGTATGACGTATTTCCTACCATACAAAACCACTGTAATGTTATCAAATGCTCTTGTTATTCCCCACTTTGATTATGGATGCATGGTATGGTCAAATTTTAGTGTGGAACATCAACATAGACTTCAGGTTCTCCATAATAACCTAGCTAGAATAATTTTGTCAGCAGATATAAGGACACCAACTAATGATTTAATGAATACACTGAAGTGGGATAAACTAAATAAAAGATGGCATTATACTCTTTTAACGACTGTCTTCAAATGTTTAAGGAATGAATATCCATCTTACCTATCTTCTCAATTTGAATTTGTTCATAATAACCATACACATATAACTAGAAATCATACTTCTAATACGTTGATTGTGCCAAAATTTAATTCAAATGCAGGTCAGCGTACATATCATGTTAGGGCAGCATATGCATGGAATTCTTTGCCACCGACAGTAAGGGCTCAGATGGAAATAATGACTATGGGCCAATTTCAGTCAAAAATTAAAGAACTTTAGGCCTACTTTCACTTGCTTGTTTCTTTTTGTTTAAAATAATATCTTTGTAATTCTGTAACTACAAGAATATATGGTATTATCTTGTAGCAGCCATTTTACTTATTTGTATTTCAAACGTATTCGTAACTCATTGTAAATAGTGTATGATATATGTTTATTTCTATTACTATATTGTAATACAATTTGTGTACAATGAGGGCCTGGTTGAAAAGCAGTGCTTGTCACTGAACCAGTAAAACCCTCAATAAAGAAAGAATAAATAAATAAATAAATAAAATAATCGTGTGCTTTAAATTATACCACTACCAGTACCCTTACAGTACTGCAACTGCACCACAAATGGATAAAAGGAATCTGGCCTAAGTCTCAAAGCAATAAAAATAGAAAATTTCACATTCTAAGAGAGCTATCACATTCTAAGAGAAGCTCTAAATTGCTCACCTGGAGCAATCGAGGAGAGCAAATCAGAAGAGGAAAATTCTGCAGCACCTTAAAAGTCAATCCAGATGACCAATATACTAAGTCATTTATTGACTAAATTACAGGTTCTAAAATAAATACCAAAACGACCCCCTACTTTTACAACAATCCTTGTCACTAAAATAACTTGATATACCTTTGGCACTTAAAGACCAACCATTCTCTTAATTTGATCTGATTTTTTGAAAATTTTGCTAAATTTGGTAAAATTGTTTGGCCAGTTTGACCCGGGAAAGGCTCTATTTTTTAAAATTTTGCCCACATATTTTTGCACTCCTGTCACTTAATGAAAGAACCTCTTCTTGACCAATTTTGTCACTGAAAGACACCTACTTACAAGGTGCTTGGTGGCACTCGTACATCATTTTCATATGCCAGTACCCTCTCCCCCCGCGCATTATTTATCACGTTTGTCGGTAAATTTACTGAAAGTTGTACCCGAAAACTAGGCCAGTGTTTAAAATGATCAGTTTTGTTACAGATATTCCACAATTATTTCAAGGGCACATAATATCTTATTTATTTCTATTTATACAACAGAAACTCAAACAAACAAAAGCATTCAATTTCTAATGCAAATTCCAAAAGGAATGTTATATAAGCCCAAACAACTTTTTGTGTGGATAATTGAAATGAATTAGGGTTCACTTCACTTTGGACTTCTCAGAAATATCATGCAAATGCTGTACAAAATGGAGTAAAAATGGCATTTCTGATTTCACTGTTTGCCCTTTATAAAATATTTCCTAATTGGAACAACATAAATTTATTATTAATCTAACAGTTTCATATTATGTTGGTAAACATACAGTATACTAACCAATGCGCACTAGATTATGATCCAAACAACTGCGGTAACCTTTTTAACCTCCTCTGAAAAGCACTTACCTCGTGCCTTAGGCCCTCTATCAACCTATACAGTTCATCTACCTCCAGCGCCATATCAATATCCTCAACACCACCTGTAACAGCTTGACTTTCGATTTGATATTTGACCAAAATCTGTGCCAATATTTGACTTCCAACCCAAACCATACAATTTGATCAAATCACATCTGGAGAAAGCTCCCAAAATATTAACACAAACGTGTGCGGTTCACGGCCAAGATTATCCCAATGTAAAACTGAAAAGTCACTAAGGAAGGAAATGGTTGAATAAACCAAACAACTGTACTGACTGAGCTGAGCTGAGGAAAAGTGTATACAATAATTCATTCAACCAGACTTGGTATTCCGCAAGACACTTGTTTCCCAAAAACACCTGTACTCCTGTATTCTGGATGGTAATCATCAAGCCCTATCTAGCAAACAAAACAATCAATTGGTACAGTCTTTTTATTTATTAAGTTTCCCTGCGTACTGCATCGTTTAACTCGAGCATAACGCCCGCGATCGTCGGTGCTTCACAAGCATTGGTAGTAGACCAATCATAACGTGCTGTAAATACGTGTGACTTTCACGCAAACCACCGTAGCAACAAGCGTCGTTCTCCAAAAAACCCCGCGAACTGAGAAACTTAAATTAAAAATTCTTAAGGTAGTGTTGCCCTGGTTTGATCCTCTTCCACTTAAAACATCTATAAAACATTACATGGACATCCTGGATTCTTCGTACGTAAGGCCAAAAAAAATTAAATGTTGTGTTGCCCTCAAGTAGGATTTCTGAAAAACTGAGTCGGTTGGTCTGAAAATAGTTTTTTTTTTTTTTTTAAAGCACCCAAAGTACCAAATTTGGGTGCATTTTCTACTATTTTCAAAATATTTTCTCAAAAAACACCCAACCTGAGCAAAATTGGGTGCTTTCCCGACCCTAATATTTTTTTAAAAATTTTTTGAATAGGGTCGGTCGCTGAGGGCAACATAACAATTTATTTTTTTTGGCCTAACTCTGTCATACTGCACTCCTAATCGCACAATGATATGAAACAATTGATGGATGATGTCATTGAACTACTAAAATAGGCCCTTTTCTTGCTAATACTCAAGAATCTCACTTTGACTACATTCCTGATTTGACGTAAAACTCTCAAATCTCCAAGTGCTTGCCACATGCTTTACCAATCTATGGATTGAAAGTAACTGATTTAGGAAGTTTCTTCCTTTCCCTTCATTCTTTTTCTTGGTACCGCTTTCAAATGACCAACGCAAGAAAGCTTGAACTGACGTAAAACCATTTCATAATAGGCCACATGGTTATATCACTCTATCATCGCCCAACACTCTGATGTCTAGTCGATATATTGAGAAATCCATTTGCTGGGATATTCAGGTTACCATGTCAGTGATACTCTAAAGACTGGAATATACATTTTGGAATCTATACCCGGGGGGGGGGGGGGGGGGGGGGGTCTCAAAAAAAATTTGTACGGGGGTGTGCCACGCAGACTTCGTGATAAGGACCGTTCTCTATACCTAAAAAAGGCAATTTTGCAACCCTTCACCATACCATTTTTTCACAAAAAACACCCCATTTGGCCAAATTGGGTGCTTTTTAAGACAATTTTCCAAAAAAAACCAAATTTTTCCATTTGGGCGCATTAGGTCTATGACAAAAACCCACACATCGATATACCAAAAATGGCAAAATTATACCCCAAAACCGTGGCACATACCCGTATATCTACCTAATGTGAGAAACCCCTTGGTCTATATCAATGGTAGGATGGCACTGAACTTGAATCAAGTCGCATTTCTTGGAATCCCTAAGAACAATTTTAGCAATAATTTTGCAACAAATCACACACAAAATCCAGATTACAACATCCATGTTTACAACTCTCTTCAATTGGAATGTACAAATTTTGATGTGGAATGAATTGATCTCTGGCATGATATCGCCATATTTCAAATACTTTCTTTGCATAATTGGAACAAAAGCCAAATATTCAATGTAAGCCAGTTTGAGGGAATTAGCCATTCTCCCATTCTGAAATGTTTTGAGGTGTTTACAGCATACAAAGGCAAATGGTGAAGTTTGGCTCTCAAAGTTTCAAAAGTGTCCATGGTGACCCCATTGTCCGACTCTTCCTTTGGGGTCAAAAGAAAGGTCAATGGAAAGGTCGAATTACCAGCTTGCATTTTCTGTTGATGAGCTTCTAATAGTAGAATCATGAGCAAAAAAGATTAATTTTAAAGCAATACTATTAAGTGTTAAAAATGAAGCGCCCCCTGTCACCCATGACTTTTGATTTTTTTTCAGCTTATTGGGTTTGTTTTGGGTAGATTTTAATTCACTCCAAATGATTTAGCTAAAATATGCTTACTTTTTCTGTTATGGCCATTTGTTGAATTTAACATGTATTATAGGAAAGCATGCATGTGCTTTTTATCCATTTTTCGGTGGCAAAACAATTTTTTTGACAAAATATACTTAAAAACGCTTTCAGACAGTCACATTATTTCATTTTATGCTGTTTTTGAGCAAAATCTTATAGTATTGCTTAAATGCTGAGCACTATATGTCTTTATCAATGTAAAACTGGTAGGCCTAACCAAATTGTGTTCCAAGCACTTTGTATGTTTGGTCTAAAATAAAATAATCGTTTACCTGCCTGGAGTAAAATAATCGTTTACCTGCACAGAGTGAAACACTGAGCATATTACCTGTATATTGGGTAAATATCAACATTTAAAGCTTTCATACCCTGCCAACACTGGTAAAGTTTTTGATAAGTGTTTGCAAGCTGCTGAAATTTCATCTCCGAAGTGACTTGAGAAAAAAGATACATTGGTTTCAAATTTCAAACAGCTTTTACACAGCACTCTACCAGGTGGAATGGAATCCTACTGAATCAAGTCGCATAATTTTACTTCCAGGTGGGTAAACTCTGTACGTCCGGGTACAAGAAAATGCAAATGGGGGAGTTTTCCCCTTCATCAAACTTTGCCAAATTTCAAAAAAAGGTAGATATGTGATCATACCCAGGTCAAATTTTTGCAAAAAGGGCTACATTTGAACCATAAAAAAGATCTAACTTGCATGTAATTTAGGGGTTCACTTTTTCCTGGAGAGAATGTGAAAAGGGGGATATCATATGTTTCATTTCCTACAAACACTGCACGCATGTATATCCTGAAGAAAAGAGAGCTTACCCACCCTGCTTTACTCATCTACCTCTCACAATACAATTATGAATTATGACATTTCGAAGTGTTTGTTGTGATAACACCATGCAGATATAACACCAAATCACCAGGGTTTCTCAAGATGTCTACTTCTAATAGAGACTCCACAGATTCATCGAGTACTGGTCAGTTAGTTTCAACTTTAAAATCTGCATTGTGAGATTTCTTTTTTAACAATAAATAATTATATTGTTATACAAATCATGGAATATCTTGGTTATTTTTGAAAATAAACCCGGAAATATACCAAATGTTGTAAGTCGGTGATGCTTGTTACTGATAAGGTTTCTGTCGAGACTGCTTTTTTCATGTTGACATGTCGGAATAATTTGTTGTCATATGTGTCGACATAAAGTTGATATCAAAGAGTTGTTTTTTGCAGGAAAAACAAAATTACATTTTAGACATAGACATACCTATAATACAGTCATGTGGTAGGGTTTTTTCTGCGTACGACAATATTGATGATGTAAAATTGATATTTTGTAACTTTTTTGTTGTAAACCATCGCAATAATTAACTTTAAAATGGTTGTAAATGGTGAATAACTAATAAGTATTAAATTATCTATGCAGCATTTGTAATGCTCAGCTGCTAATGCTAATAAACAGCCATAAATTGACAATTAAACGTAAGTTTTATTGAAATTTAATTGCCCAGTTTTGTCGGCAAATTAGATTTCATGTCGACATATGCTTTATGTCAACATTTATGTCGACATAAGGCATGTCGACAGAAACCTTATAGTTACTGATCTTGATAAATTTCAATTACAAATCAATGAAACTTGGTTGGTGTGCCAACAATTGATTTGATTCATTTTGGTGGCATGTAAAAATCATGGGTAGAATCTTTTGATGCACATTTTGGATTGTGTACATCATAACGTTAGTAAACAAAATTGATGCAAATGCACAGTGCACATTTTGGTTGATATACTTTTGGACAAAGACACCGTGTGTATCCAATCATGCATTGCTTCTAAGGATGGGTTATTCCGTGTATTTTCTCTTACGTGTAACGTATTAATGAATGCGTGCGTGTTTCGTGTACACGTATGAGATAGACTCAAAACCAAAGGTCAATGGCAGAACGTACAGCATTGCCAACAGTTGAAGCTTAACC
>JXSR01S073820.1:52014-67065 GCA_000969725.1 Ophiothrix spiculata | reverse complement strand
GAAGCACGAAGCAAGTAGAGTTAAGTTTCTTTCCTAAGGAAACAAGGTGACGTGCCGAGCACGGGCTCCACCCCACTACATACGAATGCATTTGAGTTTGAGTCCAACGCTCTAACCACTCGGCCACGCTCCCCTCCTATAATAGGCTCATTCCAGTGGAAACTGAACCTTTTTTATTTCAAGCAAAAAATCAGCTATTTTATTCGACCACATAAGCAAGTTTTTCAGTCACACATTTGTTACTTGGTACGTAAGAAGTATTTTCCAATCAGAAATTGTAAAGTTTGTCTATCCGTGCATGAATGAGCACATGTTTTGTTTCAAAAATGTCACAAACGTTACCAAAAAGTTACACCAAAATGTCACAAACGTTACCAAACGTTACAACACAAAACAATGCCTTAAAATTATTCCTGGCGATATAATGTTCTGTAATTTTTATGAAATATTTGTAAATATGTTTCCCATAATCGGTGTAAGGCGCAATAAAAAAATCGTTGACACTTCAGAGAAATTGTACTTTAAAGTCATTCGGAGCAAAAAAACATTTCGGTGCGCGGTCACAAACGTTACCGAACGTTACATGGACTTTACTCAGGGTTTTTGCAATTGATTTAATTTTCAAACATCTACATGTCTTGACCCCACCAGTGAGCACCATTATCAACAACAAACTCGTTGATATAATGTTTTTGCTAGGTTCTGTGGCCGTTTAAAAGTGAAATTTCTCAATTTTTCGGTCACAAACGTTACTTTGGAATGAGCCAATAGTATTTTAATAAATTTTAAAGAAAATTGCGTTTTGGCGGCCATATTGAATTTTTGGTAATGGAAAAGCATTCAATTGATTAATTGTGATATCATGAGTTTGGCAACCCAGGAAATCAAAAATATGGACACCAACATTATTGTCATTGGTACCATACAAGTCAAAATATGCCTTGTAATATGCCGTGGAAGTCATTTTGACGGCCATCTTGGATTTCTCAAAATGCTCAATAGTGTGTTCTTTGCATCATTCAGTTTTTGAGTTTATGAGTCTCAAAGATTAAGAATCAATCAAAAAAAATTGTGCAGACTCCATTTTGTAGTCAAGCCCCAAATCCATATTTTGCCCACAGACTATGACACACGAGTGTTAACATCGAAGTTTAATGCATAAATTTTCTGAGTAAAAGTGATGTTTGTTAAATTCTGTATAAACTAGAAAGTAAAACTTAGTAAGAAGTGTGTTTTAACAGTGTTATATATTTGTGACACTCTCTTTAAACCTCACCAATGACTGTTTAAAGACATTCAGAGTAATTCTGGTCGCCATTTTGAAAACTCCGCCATAACTCTGTTCTGCACAGACTACATTTTTGCCACCCTGTATTCTCATTTTACTCATGTTCTCATCTTTCTCTGTGCAAATTTTGGTTCAATAATCATAAAAAAATAACGGGATTCAAAAAGTGCCAAATTGCGTCTACACTACTAACAACATGTGGTTATCAAAGATCAATATTTTTTCATGTAGCTAGGTCAGATAGCAAGATGTTTACTTATGAAACGTGATTCCCCAGGCATTTAATGGCCTTTATATAAATGTGTTCATTGCTACATAAAGGTGCCACTCGGCACTCATAGTGTTCGGAATATGTAAGTTTCAACGGAGGTATGGAAAAACACAATTTTCATGTTAGTCATTCAAATAGTAGCTATTCCATTAACACGTTTGCTCATAAAGTTGGAAAAAAAATATTTCTTCAATTTATCTATGTAAAAATCGATTTATAAGGAAAACAACTGGAAACCTATGTTGCTTTTAGTCAAATGTGATAGGTAATCTAGTTGGGTGTGAAATGGAGCTCCGAATGTGATAAATTTTCTCGATCTCATGTACTAGTAGGGGCAACCACACACATGGGTCAAAAACTTGATTTTAGGTCAAATTTTATTTACAACACATTGGTCAAGTTCACTTCATTACTCAAGTGGATTGGTTATATGGAATATTTTTCAGTAATATTATGCTAAACAGATGATTAAATGCATTGGTCACACTTGACTGCGCCAAGAGAATGCTTCGAAGAAAAGCATAACATGTGTTTCTACGGTTTTCGAACCTCTTGAATAATCATAGTTATCGACCATGTGGCTGATATCACAACCCAACAACACACACAAATAATGTTTACTGAAAAGAAGCAAAAGTGTTCACGCAAGAGTTTCTCTCCATATACTATGGGTTTTCCTTTTGTTTTTACAAAGCCTTATCTTTAAATCTTGGGCTTGTTATTGTTTGCAATGCGTTCAACTGATGCAGAAAAAACCCGCCTTCCATGCATGAGTGTAAATCATTTAGTATCCATTATCCTGAAGATAGTACTAGTCTATTACTAGTCTATGCATGTATGGATGGTATTTGAACCTAATTTTGTAACACCATTTATCCATACCTTTTTGGAAACAATTATCGCCCTAAAAATGAGTTATTATCGTCAAATAGGTTTTCTTCATTTACAACAAAAACACAAACATAAATGTCTTTGCTAAATTCTTCTTTCTTAAGAATGTTTAAAAAGTTTTCATACAAGTAATATCTTCCATAGCTGTATAGAATTGTATTCTGTAACAACAACAACAACAATATTGCCCTCCGTCCTTCGTTGTCATTGTACAAAAACACGCTTGGAAGTTCTGCATTAGCAGAAAGTACACTGATCTTAATACTACTTGAGTTCTTTAAAGAAACCATGCTTTTTCGGAAACCTTATTTACTTTCCAGGTAATTGAGGTGTTCCTCTTCGACAATTGTTGTCTCTTTTGATTTTAAGGCTAACAGTACTATCAACATTGGAAGAGTATTATACTTTTGGTTTGTGGCTAGCCTCAGTTTGAGGCTAATGGCTCTGGAGTGGTAAACTATCGGTTTTTTCTTTCTTAATTGTTTTTGGTTTTTGTTTTTTTCAAAACTACAGAAAGAAACAATGAACTTTACAAGCCAGTTTAAAACACTGGATTTTTCGATATTAAGTCTAGTTTAACTACTATATGATATTCCATTATTATACTGGCTCCTATTCTCTCTAGTTACTGACTTGCTTATTATACAAAGATTATTGGTGTCAATATACAAAATGTGATTTTAATAGTTTTAACCGTAGTTCTACAAAAGGGACCACATCCCCTGCTAAAATCTCCTTGCGCGTAGCGCTAAATGACTTGACGTGCCTCTAATTTCATCCTTAGCGCTTATTTTATCTAGAAAAAAACTAACCTACCACCTTCGGGTGGGGGGGGGGGTAAAGTTTCTATTCCTAGGTCGGAGGTCTGGGGATTGGTGTAATTCCGTGATTTTAAAAATGGTTTTTTTTGTCATTTATATAGCATATATTCATTTAAAACTTATAATACTTAATACTTATCGTATTTAGGTAAAATTAGTAATTTTCTACAATATTTAGTAACAAAAACGCATGAAAATCTGATATTTTTACGATTTTTAGAAAATTTTGATATTTGCCAATATTTTCCGTACAAATACAGATTTGTTTACATTTCGGTAATTATGACGTCATAATAACATCATACAAGTAGATGACCTTAAATTTGGTATCAATCGAAAGAGTCGATTGATACCTATCCATTGGTACCACTTCAGGGGTATTTGCTATGAAATGTTTAGGGGGTTGGAACAACCCCTCTCCTGATATGTTTGTGACAATCGCTTGGTATAACAAGAGTTAAACCTCGTCCACCTATAACGTATTTTCTAATACGTCGTGGTTACCACCCCACCCCCCCCCCTATGAAAATGAAATTGACGTGCCAAAAGTGTGGTTGTTTTATACCATAGTATAGGGTAGGGTCTCTTCTTTCTATTGATACCAAAATCATGAAAATCGGTCAAAGCGTTACGTTATTATGACGTCATAAAGTACTTTAGGTCGGAAAATTTCGCCGAAATCTGATTTTTGGCGAAAATTGACAAACATTTAAAAAAACGCTATAAAAGTTCTAAATGTCGGATTTTCATCGGGTTTTTTGCTAATGAATACAGAAAATGGTAGTTCTAACATGTTCTGTAAGTTTAAGCTTGTTAGCATGCAGATATTTGTCAAAATGGCGACTTTTTATACAGGGTGTGGTTACCACCACCACCCCACCCCACCCTACCCACGGACTTTGACGTGGGTAGGGTGGGGTCCACCTATATGGCCATTAATGATCTCTATTGCGGACCCTACCCTCACCTCAGGTGGTACCCCCGACATTTGTTCAACAAAATGACCGCAAAGGATGTTAAAACAATTACTTAAATGCCCGGGTCACTTTGTTTTGGGTTTTGGAGCAATCGGCGACGATCCGTTGTCTCCCCCCCCCCCTTAGGTGGACGAGTATTAAACCTGATAAAAAAAAATCATAGTAATTTAACAAAAAATCGTTTAAAAGTTATGGCTTGGCTGGATGTACTCCTCCAAAAGTAATTATTAGTCTTGATGGTTGTGGAAAGGCCTATAATTATTTCAAATTTGTATAGCTACTTGTTTATGAATTGTATTGGGGTCCGATAGCTTTTTGAGATTTTGGTACCAAAATATTGCTCATATTTTTCTTACAACCCATCACATCTAAAATCTCCCATAAAACAAAACCAGGATTCGCATGGCAACTATAGACATATGTATTGATAGAGGAAACTTGTAGAATTAATTTGGTACCAAACATGATATAATTGTCATTTTTGAAAATCATTTTCAACGTAAATTACGTCAAACGCAAAAAACCTACTTTCATACTGAGAAGAAAAACAAATGTGCGAGTCACATGTAGAGGAGGGATCAATCTTTGAAGACATGAGAATCATTCATGATCATTTTAATGACCAATTCAGCAAAACAGCTTTTACAATGTTAATACAAAGATTTTTGACTGTGGTTTTGTCTTAATAATTACGTAATGTTCATTAAAATGTTTTTAATTTGTCAAAGCGTAACTCTCGCATTATGCTCATCTTTAAATGGTACACAACAGCATTACCCCTTATTACACATTCAAAGTTACACTCTCAGGGACATATCAAATTACCTCCTTTTTATCCAGATTAAGCTGCCTAGTATTTCAGAATATGTTCTAGATGGCCTCCTTGCAGATTTCAAAAAATTCTTTTACTCTAACGACAAAGCTCTGGACGTTTGTGCATGCGTTCTTCTTGATCTTCCTGTTTTCACTGGTGATGTTCTGTTTAAGGTCAGGAATAGTCCAGGGTGTTGGGATGTACTGTCCTTCAGATAACTTAAAAAAGTAATCGAGCGGACTTAAATCATGGGAGTGAAAGGGCCAGGGTTTCATTATTGAGCAATATGATTGTTCATGAAAAAGTTAATTAATAAAGCCATTCTAAACCGTTTAGCTGTAAGAGGCGTCATGTCGTCATAGTGAAGTGGCAGAAAAGTATCAACACTGTATGGTATATTGGCTCAACCACTTTAAACTTTCAGACCTTCTTGTTATCTTAGAAATTTACTGTTTGCATAATGTTTGGTATCAAAAAAATTATACAAGTTTTCTCTATCAATACATATGTCTATATTTGCCATGCGAATCCTGGTTTTAAAGTTATAAGCATTTAAAAATGGGTAGTTAATTTTTGGACACCGGACAAATTATATCCCATTCAAGAAACAAAAATTAAGTCTTTTAATATGGTTACTTAGCCTGTATGCAGGAAGCAAAACATTAAATTTCCCTTTCGCTCGCAAACATTTTAGAATGTTTTCCGTCAACTCTTCCTGATAAGCACAAATGAGAATCTCCTTACTCGCATCAAGGCTAAAGATATAAATAAAACATACGATAAGCAACGATTCATAAGTGATTGGTACTTTAACGGTTGTAATATGTGAGCGAATACTTGATCTGATATGTCAATATCTGAGATGTCAATGTTAAGAGATAGGTGATGGATTCTCGTGGCGGGAAAAACACCTCGATAGGTTCCTCATTATTGATCGTCTGTTAGAGAATGCCGTCTGTTACTTGTTTTCTTATGATGTGTGCTTTCAATATTCGTCATTTTTTCGTTCTGTATTTCTGGTTATTCCAACTCACAAAAAGTAGACTGAAATTAAATGACGGATGTTTATAAAATGTCTCTTTCTTAATTATTGAATTAAAAGAAATTTCAAATTTTGTTGATAACAATTCCAAATACTATAACTTATCACTTAAAATTTACTTAAAAGTCATGTGTAATGCATAAAACAATGTTTTTTGTTATTTTATATCAAAAAACCATAGCATATATTTTTTCTTCAGAAATAAGTTTGACAATACCCAAATTCAGAATAAAACGGAAATTTAACAATTTCATTTAATGATACAACATATATCAATTTAAGTAATGAAGAGTAATGTAACAAACATTTGCGATAGAATTGAAGGTAGTTTGGTCATATTACTATTATATAATGCTGTTCAGTCAATTTCGAATTGAATTAATATTATCGTTGAAGTAATTTATAATCCAAAAAATGTATACATACATATTGTTTACTACATTAAAATATTTAAAAGTATTTGTTCCGATCACTTTCACTGATAAAATAAAATTGATGACTTTGATACCCCATGAAAGAGCCGGCCTCGTAAATTTCCACGCCCATATTATGTTTCGTTTCAGAGATATATTAGTCAAAATTATTAGTAGATTTTTGTCACTCTCAGGCGCATTATGCCTGTAGCATTAATTTGCCTCAAGTTTTTATACAAATGAAACTTTACGAGAGTGTTCAATAACTTCATAGCCCGAGGTAGAATGAGATGAGATGAGCTATGCAGATTTAATTAAAAGTTATAGTTCAATATGATTGGTGAATATCTCTTAAGGTTTATGTAAATAACTGCTATTGTTTTTATTTTACAGACACTTAAAACCTACTATTTAGAGGTTTATAAAGCTTAGAATTAAGTATTAAATTAGATAAAAGGTAACCATTATGATACCAACGACTCCAACATTGGCCTCTACCTTGACTTTTGGATATCTGCAGCCCACCGTTTTCATGCTGTTTTAATAAGTGATCATTGATTGACACCTTGTCTTTGCTGAATTCTTTGATGGTAGCGCATGTGAGTTTTTAATGTTAATGCATGTCAGTTACGTTTTATTATTCCGCATGGCACCAAGCAAAAAAAAAAATTAAATCGTCAGCTGATTATTATTAAAATTTTGAGAATTTTGGGAAAGAAGGATTCAAATAAATGCAATAGTAATAGGGCCATACTTTGAGGTGGTCGGAATCGTTACAAAACGTTGCATGCTATTTTATTTCACTTGAACATGGAAACATTTTTTTTTCGATGGTTGCATACACTCTAAAAAATTTAAATTTAAAAAGAGTAATATTTAACTGAATATGGTATTTAAAAGGTGATCACCTCGTTTTTGAGTCACTCTTACTCAACCACGATTGGGTAAAAAATACCAAACACATTGATTTAAAATTGACTCTGTCTTGGTGTAAAATCTAAACCTATCCATAGAGTTAAAAAAGGTGGTCACCTCATTTTTAGAGTTAAATATAAATCCAATAGTAAAGTTAAAAATGTTTTTGGGGTTAAATTTAAACACTTTAATGATTTAAAAAGGTGATCACCTCGTTTTTGGAGTTAAATTTAAACCTCTTAATGGAGTTAAATTTAAACCTCTGAATTGAGTTAAAAAGGTGATCACCTCGTTTTTGGAGTTAAATTTAAACCTTGTAATGGAGTTGAAAAGGGGATCCGACCTCAGTTTTGGAGTTGAATTTACACCCAATAATGGAGTTAGTGGACAGTCGGGATTTTCGGAGTTCGAAGGAAAATTTGCGGAACTTGTTTTCATTTCAGTGACATTGTATGTTTGTTGAACCTGTCCTTGTCATGTTTAAATTGATTTTGTTGTACAACTGTACGGTCCTAGCCTAGGTGAGGGGGTCGACTTCAAGCACTCACCAGTCAGAAGGACTTGCGCTCCCTACCGCCCCTCGAATGACCTATAATTTATAGGGAATGTGCCAATTTCCCCCTAAAAATCGATTGTACAAAGATTGTTTACCAACCTGGTCTCCCATCTCCGAAAGCTTTCAAGTTAAGCTTAACTGTATTGCTGTACTGTAACACCCACATGGTCAGGTACCGTACAGCTGTACAACAAAATAAATTCAAACATGACAATGACATATTCAACAAACAAGTTCACTGTCACAGAAAACAAGTGGAACAACTTACTAACCCGCATACGGTATTTTCCTTCGAAAATCGCCACTAACTTTTCCTTTACGAAAGCGTTCGCCATGATTCACCGTGGTCATGCACGAGGCGTTGGATTTGCACGTTCCAACAAGTTTAACTCAACTCTTGATTTATTTATATAAATTACCCTCAAATGAGTAAAAACAAATCAACTTTTGAGTTAAATAGGAAAATCGGTATCAGGTGGGCGTTGTTCACTTTTTACTCAAGTGAAGAGGTAACATAAAATGAAACTTTTGCTCTGCTGATGAGTGAATATTAACTCAACGTTTAACTCAACCCATGTTACTCCGCACCAGTTTACGTCTTATTTTTTGCTGTGTAGTATTAAAAACGATAAAATGATCTAAACTGAATCAAAATATTCCTAATTCCAAACATGTATCACAAAATACAGCCGATAATAAGATAAATTTCGACACGCTTGAGCAAAATCACACAATTGTCAGCTACTAGTAGTTTGAGTTAGCCTACTGTGTTAAATCTAAAAAGCCGAATTCTAATACATGTATGTTGCTTAACTGTTGAAGGTCAAAGTATGCTTCTCCAGTTAAAGGCTCTGTCACACATCACGAAACGTACGAATAACGAACTAATAACGTACACTGGTTTGGTCATTGAAATACATGTATAACGATTACCAAACAATGTACGTTATTAGTACGTTATTCGCACGGTACGGTGATGTGTGACAGAGCCTTTAGGCTCTGTCACACATCACGAAACGTACGAGTAACGAACTAATAGCGTACACTGGTTTGGTCATTGAAATACATGTATATCGATTACCAAACAGTGTACGTTATTAGTACGTTATTCGCACGGTACGGTGATGTGTGACACAGCCTTTAGAATAATAATCAAAACTACAAACTTTTACTCTCACACACTTAAATACAGTCTGAGTCCGAATACGTCATGAAAAATGTTCCGGTTCCCCCGGCCCCCGCTATCCCGACCCAATGTCCAGCTATATACCAAGCCACCGAGCGCGGCCTGCCCGGGCAGCAATTTCCTGATCATTTATATTCGCCGTCTGTGACGTATTCGGGCTAATTCTTGATTTCTTACTGTAGTACTTTGTAGTACGTAGGAGGGTAAGGGTTAATTAAGATCAAGTACGAAGCATGCAATGTTTCGTTACATTTGTGTCATATCGAAAAAGAATGGTAAAATAATGAAAGCTGATAAAGAAATAATGCTTTGCCAATTATTCAGCATTCTATAGGAGTACGTATTATTCTACACGTAGCTATTTGAGACGGATGCGTTTCTGTTCCTTAAGAGACAATAAAACAGATAAATTTGTCTTTCCACATGAGGCTCATTCCAAAGTAACGTTTGTGACTGAAAAATTGAAAAAATCACTTTTAAATGGCCACAGAACCTAGCAAATTTTTTTTATATCAACGAGTTTGTTGTTGATAATGGTGCTCACTGGTGGGGTCAAGACATGTAGATGTTTGAAAATTAAATCAATTGCCAAAATCCTGAGTAAAGTCCATGTAACGTTCGGTAACGTTTGTGACCGCGCACGGAAATGGTTTTTTGCTCCGAATGACTTCAAAGTACAATTTCTCTGAAGTGTCAACGATTTTTTCATTGCGCCTTACACCGATTATGGGAAACATATTTACAAATATTTCATAAAAATTACAGAACATTATATCGCCAGGAATTATTTTAATGCATTGTTTTGTGTTGTAACGTTTGGTAACGTTTGTGACATTTTGGTGTAACTTTTTGGTAACGTTTGTGACATTTTTGAAACAAAACATGTGTTCATTCATGTACGGATAGACAAACTTTACAATTTCTGATTGGAAAATACTTCTCACGTATCAAGTAACAAATGTATGACTAAAAAACATGTTTATGTGGTCGAATAAAAAAGCTGATTTTTTGCTTGAAATCAAAAAAGGTTCAGTTTCCACTGGAATGAGCCATGATATTATCTACATCGTAAATATGATTAATACAATTATATAGGGGGAACAACGGGTGAGTTCCTATCGGGCGTCTGTAACATGGCCAGTTAATTTAAGAATCAATAGAATACAGTATATCATGAAGTGGACAAACATAAATATAGGACAGGGGTCGTGACAGCTTTATTACCATATCCTGGCTGTTTTGAAAATCGGAAATGACGGTCGGTTTATATTGACCACTGTTGGAACTCGGAAGGCCAAAACTGATGCTCGATGGCCATATTCCCGGACGGAATACAAATTAGCAAATATATTTTTAAAGATAACATTTATTTTTATAGGAGCCCTGTCCGATTGGGTCAGCATTTTTTCAAACTTTCTGATATATTGGTACAAAAATATTTCTAATTAATATTTTTTCATATTAAACTTATGTGAAATTTTACGACTGAAACATGTCACGTAACGGAGGTATAAGTGAAAATGCGTTAAATTATTAATTTTAATGTTAGCATAACATTATTACACAGTAAAGTAAAACTAAAACAATTCTTCTAATTTAACTGAAATTTGAAATTGAAGCATCTTATGTGATTATCTTTCATATAACAGTGAAAACTCAAATTTGAAAAATAGTACCATATACATAAATACGTTAGCTCTTTTAACCATTCAGCAACAGTTCATAAAAGACTCGAACTTTGATTTACGACAATTACCCATGATTGGACAAGGTTTAAAGAGGCACAACCTATATTTCTCTGTGCAGAATCCTCCTTAATAAAGTGTGAAGGGAGAACCATCCAAAAAATTAGAACATTTGTCCATCTATTATGTTCAGGATGGGTAATATTGATACTTTTATTTTAACACTTAAGTGGTCAAGGGGGGGGGGGGGCCGTATGGACCCAACATTTGGTAGTTGACCGCCGAAATTTATTGAAACATTCCATTGGGAAATGAGTTTTCAATTTTTTGGCGGGACAATTTTGACGCGACACGGCAAAATTTGTTTTGACCGCCATTTTGAAACGGTTTGTCCGATTTTCGAAATGTTTTCTTTGTTATAATTCTTTTGAGGTACTTTACCTGTGACCAGAGTTTCAAAGATTTTTTTTTAATTCAATATATAAACTCATTCAAGGCATATTGTTGTCTGATAAAGAAATTATAAGGATTTTAGGGAGCATTACTCATAGAGTAAGCTATCTTTTACAGTATTATTTGACTCATCATAACTCATATCAAAAGATGGTATATGTCACAACCTACATGTTTCTCCTTTTATGACTGCAATGATATCAAGGTATTCCACACCTGATATTAAGTATTTATTTTTACTTGTGATCAACAGTTAGTCGTATAACACCATACGCCGGGGAAGTAGTGACGTCACATTTATGATAATTAGCCCAACACGTGCGATCTGGTTCCAAACAAATGAAGTCCACTAACCATACGTATTAACAGCATAGGCATACGTAAAATACAAATCAGACTGATTTTTCTCTGTTGGAAAACAAAAATAACGGCAGGGGTCCCATCTTGGCTTTCAATTACAAACTTCAGCATAACAGGTCTGCATGTTTTCCCTTATTTTTGTTTTACACGAATGTTATGGTATGAATTAAATCGGTGTAGGGGGGGGTGAAATCCCGGAAAAGTCGCCATTTTGAAAAAATATATGCATGCTACATGGGGAATGTAATTATTATCATTTCCCTTCTTTATTTGCAAAAACACTTCGGTTGCTTAAAACTTTTACAACAAAGTTTTGATTTTGGTCGCCATTTCTGCCAAAATTCAAATGTTTCGACCTGGAAGATCTTTATGACGTCATAATTACGTAACGCCAGCGTCGATTTTTGTGATTTTGGTATTGTAGGGTAGGGGAGGACCATACCTATATATTAATAACCAAGTTCATAGGGGGTTCCGTTCTAAACATTTAGGAAAGGGGTTGCAACAACCCCCCTTGGTTAGAGGTGTTACAAAAAGGCTTGTTAGACACGGGTTAACGAATACTACCGTAATAAAGTCCATGTTATAGTTTCAGTTAAACACGTGTACATTTTACTCAAAATTTAACAGTTGTCAGTTGTTTAAATTCTTGGAACTGAATGTAACATAAAAATGCGATAAAAATAAATGGATATCAACTATTTCCTATAGGTTTTAAAATGTTAAGTCTCTGAATCAAATTGAACTTAATAACCTACAACCAACACGTGTACAACAGTTACTGTAGATATGATTTTTTTTTCCATTTGGTTAAAACAGGTTGCTTCAAGTTGTTTACGATAACCGAGAATAGATACACAATTTTACTCAACTGCGCTCAATTGCAAAAGAATCAGAGCGAAAGTTTTTTTTTTTTATTATTCTAATTATTTTAGATGGAGTATTCATATATCAAGTACAGACGGGTAAAGATTTAGTGTTCAGACTTCATAAGACACACGCTCTGGTATTTTCAGATCAAATTTAGAGATAGATTTATACGTAATAAGATACATCAGTTCATGTTTTGCACAACTGTAACAGTTAACTATGTAACATGTACTGGGTCAGCTTCTCTCAACATTTCCAACCTTCCATTTAAAACAATCTTGAAAAATGAAAAAAAAAACCCGTTAGTTTTCATAGAAAATCCCATATCACAAGTAATTTTTTTTTCATTCTTACTTTTCGAAAATTTAAATATGAACATGTATTTATCCAAGTCTTTTAAATTGTTCCATGCCATTCAACCGGAGTGTCGATTAAGTTTAAAGTCTAAATGTCTCATGTCATATCATAAAAGAAGCATAAAATATTTCTGATAAATTCATTACACGTTTTTCAAATTGACATATGATAGGCACTCAGTGGTGCATTCTTACATATATAAGACGCCGTTTGCTTCAATAAGTAGTTTAATGATGTTTAATAGTATGTAAATTAGTTCTTACTCGGGCAGTTAACTCTTTAGACATCTCCATGATTAATGCATTTATTGTAAAGGGTGTCATATGCCATTTTCAGATATTCCCTTTATTTTTCTCAAAGGACATTATAACCCTTCATTTGCATGTAATTGTATGCTAGAGATATGTAAACTACCTCAACACTATCCCGTTTTCGTTTTTACATTCACTATTATAATAAATTGAGGGTTTTAAATAAATAAAAAAAATAACTAACTAACATTTCGAGGGAAGTGAATTTTCCTGCAAATTTCTTTACTAGTATATACAAGTTGTAACAGAAAAATGTACATTGTTATCTACACTGAAAGTAAAAACTTACACGTTGTATAACATTGTCATTTATCTATATTGAAAGTCAACTTCTTTAGCTACAATTTAATGCACTTTGCAGCTTGTTTTATCCAAATTGATGGTCTACAAGCAGAGATATGGCAATTATACTGACCTTACCTTCAAACCACTTGGGCCAGTTCATCCAATTTATTTACCGGTAGCATGCCCCAAATCAGCCATACGATATTCAACAAGATAATGAGGTTGATTTTACTGTTCCAGCCTTGCCTGTGGATATCTTAGTTGGTGAGACAACATATCAGCTAAATGGCAGAGTAGGCACGCAAGCACTTTTGACTTGTTTCTTTCCTAAAATAAATTAGTTATATATTTGTTTAGCATGACAAAAATAAGCATTTTATTGTTTATACATGTGTACAAAATAATGGACAATGATACTTTTATTCATGAGAACTGGCGAGTTGAAGAAATTGAGTCCAGTTACGTAGGCCTATAACCAATAGTGACAATTTCAAAAATGAACCAGCACTGAAAGAGTTAAGTAAGACAATCCAGATAATAATTAGGCCTGGAACTAAAACCCGGGTACCCGTCCGTCAAGATATTACCCGGGTACAAAATCTGCCGACCAAATACCCGAACTAGACAAAAAAAAATCATAGAATTTTGAGCAAAAAATGTGTTCAACAATTAAAAAATTATTATCTGATCGAAGTAAACATGATAAATCATGACCACAATCGGCGAAAGATTCAAAATTGTGAGTGTAATTGAGACATCATATGGTCGTAGTAGACCCGTTCTAACATTGTAAATGCTCAATTATCAATACGTTCGAAAAATAAATCGGGTACCCGGGTAGCAAATTACCCGTAAAGTCCAAGGCCTAGTAATAATTAAAACATGAATATTTCTTGAACATAAAGTATGCCTTTTGTCATTTTATCTCACTGCATTGTTATTCTTCATCGAATCATGAAAAACCGTTTACGCTGAAATAATGGTGAAATCGGCCCAGGTGGTTTTCACCGGTCTTTACTTATTTGAACATAACCTTTGACTCAGACAATTAAATGCGATCACTTAAGTTCCTGTTGGTAGCCAATGAAATAGGCTTTCAAATAAGGGAACGTTTGTTACTTCAATATTTGTATTTTCCTCTTGATATTGCTAACAAAAGTGAATATTTTTTTATGTTACAACTTGTAGTCAATTTCTAATCTAAACTTCATCGCTGAAGTGAATTAGATACGTCATATTATAGAATTAGCAGATTTAATAATGCATTCACTGTCATTGGGCAGAAGAAAGGTGAATGTAAAAATCTAATAGTAACCAAATACATGTAGTAGGCAAATTATTCAGCCAAGTCATGTTTATCTTAACAGGGGTCTTGAATACAAATTATTTCTTATAATTGACTTTAAGGCTACGGTCCCTAAAGGGGTGCCATTTTTGCCAACGGCATCTTTACTGCAACTTTTTACCTACTTACACATATTAGAATAATACAATTTTTGGCGTACATATGTAATAGAGTCACTAGTTTATACATGAGACTTTAGTAGTGATTTCAC
>JXSR01S073818.1:53113-82830 GCA_000969725.1 Ophiothrix spiculata | reverse complement strand
GTTAAAAAACACCAAAATCGAGCTCCACATCAAACGTTGAACATCCAATATATCACATAAATCTAAAATTATTGAAGATGAAAAGTTAAAAACGCTGGATTAAAAAGATTAAAAATCGCTCCGAAGCGACAAATTAAAAATCGCTTGCACCATCCGAGAGGTCAGGGGTTATTTATTATGTATGATCATGTAGTAGGTTACTGCATACCTGTCAACATTTTCATATTCTGATACGGAAGACTTCTGTATTAAGGTGGCCTAGCACAGATAGAATTCCTCTATTTAATTTTCTTATTTTTTGATAAATGGTGTTTTTATGCATGTTATGTGTGCTGATCACATTTCTGAAATAAAAAAAAGGGGGTCACCGACTTAGTTTTTGAGAAAAATCCATTTTAAAAAGGGTATGTATTACCACTTTTTACCATTGACGTCTATGGTAAAATCGAAAAAATTAAGACAAAAAAACTTATAATTTAAAAACAGCTCTATTTTTTTCTCTCTTTTTCAAATATGTATTGGTCCTTATATAGTTCTTTAAAAAAACGTAATAAAAATATATGGTCACCGACTTCATTTATGAGATACAAAGCAAAATAAGGCAAAAAATGACATTTTTTTAGCAGTGACTAGTCCCTTAACTTAAGCACTGTGCGCTTTGGGTCCTGCGCCGTCAGGAGCAACGCGCATGGTCTTATGCGTGAATATAAAAATGACACACGTGTGCGGTCGCGTTTTAATAAAGCGCAAGATACAGTACGCTAAAAGTCCGGGATAAATACTTTGAAACTGTGTCCAACACCGCTGATATCAGCTCACTCGTGTCCGACACCGCATCTGTGCTAGGCCACCTTAAATCACTTTACACTTAAATTTATGAGTAACGCTTACGGGCAACTGACAACATATGAAGCTATATGAGGCTATACGGTCGTCAAGATGAGTTGTATGAATATACTATAGATGCAAGAAAATGGTGAAGAAAGAGATCTCAAAGTCAAAGAAACCCTGGAGGAGAAAGATCTTGGAGTTTTGTTTGATCCGTCCCTTAAGTTCAGCAAACACATAGGCCTGATATCTTCTAGAGCGAATAGAATTCACGGAGTCATAAAGAGATCATTTGACTTTATGGACAGTCAGTGACATGTTTTGCATACAGCCATACTATATAAAACGTTAGTTCGGCCGCATCTTGAATATGCCAATTGCATATGGAGTCCCATTCTACAGAAAGACAAGGAAATGCTGGGGAAAGTTCAACGTAGAGCAACCAAGATTGCACCAAGTTTAAAAGATCTCACATACCCAGACAGATTAATACAGAGGCTTAAAATCCCAACATTGTCATACAGAAGATGTGAGAGGTGACCTCATACAAGTATATAAGATAATGCATGGTGTTAATGACGTACAGAAAGAGACATTCTTTGAAATGGCCAAAGAAGGAATCGAACAAGAGGAAACAGTTTCAAGATCCAGAAGAAGCATGCAAGACTAGAAATTCGTAAGAAATCCTTCACTCATAGAGTTGTGACTCCATGGAACAAACTTCCTAACCAAGCTGTCTGTGCGTTATCAGTTAACGAATTCAAGAATGCTGTTGATGCAGCTCTCTCCACATGGCATGATATGTACTCATATGGGCTGGGCCCGGAGTGGCACCAGCATGTAAGCTTTTGATCTCCCTCAAGTACAAAGTACAATGCAGTGTTTTTTATTTTATGCCAAGATGGGCATTATAGGCATTAGTGCCTCACAAAAGAGCCCCAGACATCAGGTGAGATTCAGGTGAGGCCTAAAAGGTACATCAAAAAAAATTAACGTAGCTTTTTACGTAAATTTTTTTGGCGTGTTTCAATCAATCAATCAATCAATGATACAAGTACTTGCATAACATGCATACCCCATGAAGGAGTCTATTCGTACAGGGGACCCACAGCTTTACATAACTGTCTGACCACAGAGCAAGTAGAGTAAAGTTTCTTGCCCAAGGAAACAAGGAGACGAAAACCGCCCGGCCTGGGGCTTGAACCCACATTCTCTGTATTACGAGACCCGTGCTCTAACCGCTCGGCTACACTCCTCTCTCGAGCAAGGCAATTCTTGCTCGTGAAACACAAACCAAAAAACTTGAGGCAAGCTGTATATTACTTTTACAGCTTGCTCGAGAAACACAAGCCAAAAAACTTTGTTTTTGGCTTGAGGCAAACTGTGTAGTACAGCCTATCACAAAAAGGCCATTTGTGCATAAATTGAAAAATACAAATGGTACTTGAACAAACCGAAATGTTTTATTCCATATTCATGAAAGGAACCTTTTTGAATCAAATTTATGAAAATCGCACTGTTCTAATCGGAGAAATCAAATGATATTTCTTGTTTGTTTACAATGGTTTACATGGTAACCATTTGTAAACATATCTTCAAACATCATTTTTGTTTGACTAACAACTTCGGCAAGTGATTATAATAAGTAAATTTATTATAAATATCCTTTGTCATGTTTGTGGAGTGTTGCAGTTCGTATCCAATTAATATGATCATTTTTTGGGATATTGGGTATGTGCAATTATGCGACAGGTTTGATTACAGAGCTTGCTTCTGGCTGTGGCAATACCACATTTCAGGTAAATTACAGCCTATCACATAATAGTAATTTGTGCATAAAATCATGAAGAATACTAAGTGTACTTGGAAAACCAGACATTGCTTTTTCCATACTATTATTTACCTATTATAAACACTTCCTGAAGTTGTTAGTCACACAAAAATGATGTTTGGAGATATGTTTACATACCGTTTGATTTCTCTGATCCAAACAGTGCAATTTTCATAAATTAAATTAAAAAAGGTTCCTTTCATGAATAGGGCCGTGCGTTTTGACCTCAACATCAAAAAGGGTGATTTTGTTACATTTTTTGCCATGTTATTTTTGTTTTTCGGTCATATCTCCAAAAATATTCAAGGTATTGCAATGATTTTGGTGTTATTTCAAAGCTAAAACATTAATTAATAGGCCTACTTTGTTAAATTTGGTTCAGTTAGGTTGAACAGAAACAAAATTATGACAGTTTGAATTGAAAACCTAGGGTGGCACGGGAAGCGGCTCATCGGGAAAGGAAGCGGCTCACCCAATACAAAGTCAGTGGAAAACTTCAGTTTTCCCATCTCAATTTTGAAAAAAGTGCATAAAATCACTTAACCTTCTTGTATTATTGTGATTTTGGTGTCAACAGAAAGCTAACACCATGAGCTATTCATTAAATTATGTCAAACTATATGTTGAAACTGGCAACTTAGTGTAAGTATTGATGGATTATTGATGTGTTCTAGCATACCTGAGTGTATCAAATGCCATATTTTACATTGCGCTGCATTAATTTGTCTTCTTTTACTAGGCATATCTTTATAACTAAACCTCCTATGATTGTAAAAGTATACATTTTCTGAAAGGAAATAGAACAAGGAATCTGAAAATGAAGTATAAAATGGTGTCAGATGTATGGTGTAGTTACTGTAGATTATTTACTGAAAATATACTTCTTCAAAATGTTGTTTGACAATTTTATTTTATATTTTATATTTTGAAGGAATCCTACATTGCTGGAAAGCTCTTATTCTGAGCTATAAGAAAATGACAAGAAAGCAGAATTAGGGGCATTAGAGAAAGTAAATTGATAATTTATTTTTGATCACTTTTAGGTCAACTTTTTCATTGTTTCAATAAATACAACATTAAAATCCTATACACCACACAATTGCTGACTGCATTTTTGGATTCCTCGTTAACTTTCCTTTCAGAAAATGTATACTTTTACTATTCTGGGGGTTAAGTTATTGAGATATGCCTGATGGAAGGTGAATACATTTCGCGCGAAGCGAGGTTAAAACACATGGCCATTTATCTTTTAGTTTGTCATGTTTGTGGAGTGTTGCAGATCGTATCTGATAAATATGATCTTTTTTTGGGATATTGGGTATGTGCACTTAATAGATCATACCTGCATATATACTGTTTCCACCCGTTCCCCAAAAAGCAGACGACAAAGGAAAATGACCCCCGATTACCCCATTTTCATAGGCTTAATATATCGTGGGTGGTGATTGGATGTAAATAAACAGAAATAAAAATGTAAGCCAATCACACGCCACTTGAGGGAGCGATGTTTCTAGAAATACTGACCTCTGATCATGAGGTCATGGAAATGAAAAATGGCTGGCACGATCGCCTTGAAGATGGAATAAAAAGTTCAAGGTCAGTACACCTTCTGTCTTTTATAAAATTCCTTTTTACTCTTCCAATTTCCAATATAAGGTCCAGGCATAGCAGGGACCTGCCGGCAGGACTGGGACTGTAAAATTGAAGTGAAATGCAAGGCGATCAGAGTTGCAGCTGACAGAATTTTATGCATGTGCTTAGCCCTACAACGCGAGTGCTGCGAAATGCAGAGTGTACTATGTGTACTTGAGCCGGGTGTATTATGCGATAGGTTTGATTGCAGAGCTTGCTTCTGGCAGTGGTACCAATACCACTGCTAGAAATTGAGGACCCTAGAACCAGAAGGGGGTTAAGTCACATTGAGTTCAAACTGAGAAAATGGCACCATCATCTTATCATTTGTGTTGTCTTGAATGGTATTGCTGTATCTCGCAGTGACTCTAATGCATGCTCTGATCATCAAATTACTACAAAACCTTTACAGAATGTAGAAATGAGTATTCTGTAGCAGGAAATTGACACAACTCAATTTTCAAGATTTTGTGACTTAACCACCTTTTAGTTCTAGGGTCCTCAATTTCTGGTAAGGCAATTCCAACGACAAGCCAATTCATGGAAATTGGTCTACAGGCAGTCGCAATTGATTAGGAAGTAACCATCCTGTGAGATTATTATGGTTACGAAGGATGTGACGTAAGTGATGATCTGATATTTGAGAGGATGTAGTACCTTGTGTTGGTCTGGATATTGGTCTCAAGTAGTGTGCTGGGTTGATGGCAACAGTTTGGTGCTGGGCCTTATAGCATGTTGAGACTGGCTGCATTTCTTCTCCACTCTATTGTAGTGACTTCGATTCCAGGTCTTCATGATGGAGGTAACACTATCTCTGTGCTGATATATCTGTGTGACAAACCTATTATTGTTTCAAATAAATTTCGGACACGAACATGATTTCTGAACGCAGCCACCGCGTATCCACAAGTTGAGACAAGAACGGGACACCGGCAAGTACGCAACACCGTTACCAATCAGTAATCCACACTACCGCGACATCGCGCATGCCTGAAAAGCGTTGTGTACTCGCGTAAAATGCACACGCAGTTGTGTTACGCAAGGCTCTAAATTTTTGTGTCCGAGAATTATTTGAAACAACAATAGCTGCCTGGCGTTGGATGTTTTCAACCTTTGTGATGTCTTTCTTACATTGTGGTCTCCATACAGAACTGCAGTACTCCACATGGGGTCTGACAAGGCTGATGTATGGCTGTTCACGGGTGTTCATTGGGCAGTTACGAAGGTTGCGGCGCAGAAGTCCCAGCATCCTGTTGGCTTTGTTGGTGATTTTACCAATGTGGTTCTGCCAAGACATGTCGGTGTAGAAAGTCAACCCATGATAGGGATAGCTGGAAACTGAGGTGTGGGGGTGAGATTGCTGTCTCCCAGGTGGTAGTTAGCATCAATGATCTTGGCACGCCTTGAAAACCTGATCAGATGACATTTACATGAATTAATTGGACCAGTTGAAAAGAATGTCTAGATCTTCCTGTAACTTTGTGCTATCATTGGTGGATGATATAAACTGGTACATGAGACAATCATCTGCGAATAATCTCTGATTCAATGATATTCCGGTGGGTATGTCATTGATAAACGAGAGAAATAGCAGAAGTTTTCTATCCACTGGAGTAATGACTCAGCGATGCCATAGGCTTGGGAGTTTCTTGATGAGTCTTTGGTGCGGTGCCCGGTCAAAGGCTTTTGAAAAATCCAAAATGATGGCATCTACCTGCTCCTTGTTATCAACAGATTGAGTTTAATAAATCATCATCTGTAAGTATTAGTTGGGTTTCGCACGAATGGCCTTGGCGAAAACCACGTTGTGATTCAGTCAAGATATTGAGCAAATTGTAGTGATCCATATTATTACTGAAGATGATGTGCCCTAAAAGTCTAGGCCACTCCCTTTAAAGAAATATTAATGATAATTTGACCGTTTTGCAAGTAAAAAATAAATAAAATAAATAAATACTGGGGATTTATAGTGCGCTATGCCATGCCTCCCAGATTTGTAATTCCACTCGGCCTCTGCACACTTTACAGGTGTTCGCTGACCACTGTGGCCCAAGTAAGCTCCATTCCACACCAAGCATCATTTCAGGTTCTGCGACAACCTCTAGGGGCGCTGAACCTTGATCAGCCCACATACGTACCATCGCTGCCCGGATCAGCTCCCCGAGTTTCGTACGGGTTTCCACGAGACAATTAGCAGTTAGTTCCTTGTCCAAGGGAATTTCAAGCACTCAACTTATTTGGCACCAGCGGGGTTCGAACTCGGGACCTTCCGCACCGCAAGCGAGCGCCTTACCGATTGAGCTAACTTGACTGCTAAAATAGTAATTAAGTAGAGGAGACAAAACACATTCTTCGACTATAGATGATACTGTAACTGTTTCCCAGGCGGTATCGTTCAGCAACTGTTGTTTTCCCGAAGCTTGTATTCAATATAAAATGCCAAAAACCGGTCAAAAAATTTCAAAACTTTGGCAGTTTTTTTTTAAATAAGATAAAAGCCAACAATTTGAGAAAACCCTTCCCGGGCATTTGTTACTAGATTCCAAAAAGCAAAAAATTTCAAAATTCCGTGAAAGCAAATTTAGTTAGGCTTTCATGAAATTTTGGGGGTAAAAAAATTCGGTTTTTGGTACTTCTTGCCAAATTTGACATTTTCGGTCAAAAGCTGACATCACCATCATGTTCAGCATAAAAATTGCCATCTAGAAATGTATACCGGTACATACTTTTATGTGCTTTATGAAATTAGTTTGAGAGTTTTTATGCCAGCCTACATGTACACCAGCCTTAATGATGAAATATTTAGAATGCAGTGCTTCAATGAATGGCACATTTTATATGCACTACTAAATAAGTATGATATACCTACTAGTTCTTTAACAACTTCACTTGCCACCCGTTCGTGTCACGGCCTGGATCTCGTTATCCCGAGGACATCTAAGTCTTCTGGTGACAAAGCCTTCTCAGCTGCTGGTCCAACTTATTGGAACATGATTCCCCTCTACATCCGCCGATCTACCAGTGTTAAGATTTTCAAATCCCAGGTCAAATCGCATCTTGTTGTGTAATTTTTCATTCCAGTGTTTTATTGTTGCTTGTGTTTTTATTGTGCTTGGTATAGTTTTTTCCTTTTTTGTAGCGCTTTGTATCCTCTGGCAGAGGCGCTTTATAAATGCCGGGTTATTATTATTTATTATTATTATTATTATTATCATAAAGAGATGCAGAACATAATTATCATGTCTCTGTCATTAATTAATGCAATTTACATTAACATATATTGCACTATGTTTTATCTATTTCACAGAATGTTGATGTAGCCAGTGACATATCCAAACTCACTCCATATAGTCACAAAAGGAACTATGGCAGAAAAAGAGAAAAGCTCAGAGGATGAGGCCGTACAAGAAGTTGTTGTTAAAGAGGAATGTACATTGTCAAACGATGAGCAAGAATCCGATGATGATGAGGGTGATGAAGTACATAATATATGTCAGAGGATGTCGCCTGGTGCTAGAAACAGCCAGGAAACATGTGAGAAACGTATGTTGTCCCCAAGTCCTACCGCTGATCCTACTCGGCGATATAGATGCTGGAAAAGTACAAAAGTCTGCCATGGTGATGTGGCTACATCTGAGAAACAGAGTCAGCAGGAAAACACAGGTGCTGCACATTTTCAAGAATGCAAAGTGTTGTTCAAAGTCCTGCAAGATATCGGTGACGAGGCTGCTGGGTCTTCCTCGTCTGATTGTAATGCTGCGCAGTTTGTACCCATATCTGGACCTGTGACTGTAAAACCACAGATGTGCAATACAGCAGACAACAGTACTAATAAATCGACAGATTTGCCGAATGTACAAGGTACCAAATCTGAACCTATTGGTAGTAGTGCTCCACAGGATCCTCTTCACATCAATGAATTACCCACCTTGCTGATGAGCAAAATTCTGTCTTACCTCACCATGAACCAACTCTTATGCACAGCCTCCTTGGTTTGCAAAGTTTGGTTCCGTATAGCAAGGGAACCTGGTCTGTGGAAGAGAATTGTGATCGATAGGCCTGGTATGCAGGATGAAGATTTGTATAACCTAGTGCGTATAAATCCCAACGTGAGCGAATTACAAATCAATGAAGGCAGACTTCTTACTGATACTGGGGTAGCCAAGGCGCTGAGAATTTGTTCATCTTTAAAGAAATTGGGCATTGTGAGGTAAGTAATTTCCTCTTCAATTTTTTGATTTTCCCCCTTTTTGTTTATTGTATTTACTTTATACTTTAGCGTGCCAATCATAGATTTTGAGGGGAGATACCAGATTTGGAGCCATTTTTTATTTTAGTATGGGGATAAAATCTGGACTATTTTGGTTATTACTGATGATGCACTCCATCTTATCTGTATTGATATTGAAAACACACTCATTTTTACAATCAGATTTGAGCAATTTGTGTAAAATTCACTTCTATTATTGCCCAGTTTGACTCTGTGGGAAACCGAATCGCTGCACTTGATCTTGACAGGACTTGAATGAACTCAACTTGAGCTGATTGGCTGACTGACATTACACTTGGTATATGGGAGCACAACACTAAATAACTTCTCCATTGAAACCAATGCATTTTAGCCTAAGTTCTCTGAGCTTTTTCATACTGACGTGACAATATTTTGAAGTTTCAGTTAATATCAAGTTGTAGCCCGTTTCTTTATCTTTCAAATAACCTTCAATTGAAAAAACATTTTCCCATAAAAAATTTCGGTACGGGCTCGTAAACAGCGCCCTCGCTTTTTCCACCCAGTCAAAACGACCCCTAACCACTTTAGACATGCACCGGAACTGACGCTGCTAAATCCAATAAAAATATGGATGCCAGTTGTTTTTGATGCTATAAGTGGTCACAAAACTCTAGTCATTTATATTCATAAGCACAAAACCAGGTCACTTGTAACCAGTTCTACTATCATTGCAAAATAATCCGTGTGGACCTATGTTTTTTACCGGGACTTTCTACCCCTACACCATTCGTGGAGTGATTTAGTGTTGTGCGGTCATATGGACACACACCACTAAATAAATGCTTTTGACGATTACAAGGCAATGCGGGACCATGTCTTTCATTGCACTCCCTGAAGTCAAACCTTCGAATGGCAAGAACAATTTTTTTTTGGTAAACGTTCTTTGAATTATGTTTATATCATAATATTTTTAATCATGTTCAGTGGTACCAATGTAGTCAGACTGGTTAAAGATTACCATAATTTTGCTGTTTTTCTAAAATTTCCCAAGAAACTTTAAAGAATATTTGTTACGTTTATTCTGTTTTGCTTCATGACAATTTAGCTGAGAAGTTGCGACAAATAAATATCGGTCTGATTGCAACTTGATTTTGCGTCTGTTCAGGGAGCCATATCTGTTGGTATTTGTGGTTAAGGCAAAACATCATGTTCCATGTAGGCCTACTGTGTTTCTATGGTATTGTGGTTAAAATCTCACATTTATCAAACAATTCTGTTTCTGCTATAAAACCTATTTTAGATGCACTCAATTGCAAGCTGATGTTTTCTGTAATATTGGACCCAACTGCCGAGAGCTTACAAAGGTGAACTTCTCAAACTCTGTTGGAGTCGATGATGGAGCTATCGAGAACGTGAGTTGAAAGCTACTTTGTGTAACCATGGAATGTGTATTTTTTGCATCTTCTAACAAGCTCCTGGCATGTTTGGTTACTCTTTTTCTTAAGGTGACATGGACCAGGAGCCAGAATTCTGAGAAGAGCGGCTCCTGGGAACCAGAAGCCGTTTTTCAGGACCAGGAGCCATTTCCGAAATTTGATCCTGATTTTGATTTGGAAATCAAGAATTTATCAGTGAAAGAAGAAATTGTTTGATTTTCTTCTATGTAATAATATTGTTTTTCCAAAAATGCCAATGTTTCCAATCATTTTCTGCTCAAATTTTGACTCATACTAGAGTCAAAAAATTGTATATAAGGCAAGACTCGGGCGCTGTAGTTAGGAAAAATATCGTCGCTTGGGTCTCCATTTTTCTGTCCCACCAGGTGCAAAAAGTCAGGAACCATGGGGGTAAAAATTGCCGGGCGCCCTCTTAAGAAATAGCTTGCGTACAGTAATCCCTGTTGCCTATTTAGTCTGCTCCACACATAAACCATTGCATTTCATGCTATTCACTACTTGCACGGTCCGCCATTTGCGGGGAGAGCCTCGATCTGACAGTCAATTAAACTAGTATGTTACATAACGATGTATTCACTTCATGCAAGGTCAGTGATTTTTGAAAGAGGGAATCGAACTATTTATGGTAATATTATGTAAGTTCCCATCATATAGCTCAGTGGTTCCCATTCATCTCGCAAGCCATATCGAGGCTCTCCCAAAATGGCGAAACCGTGCAATAGGCCAATAGGATGTGATTGTTTGAAACCCTGATCTTAAAACAAAACGAGTTCTTATCATGGGGAAAAATTGACCTGTCATCAGGATCATATTGAGCCTTGTCAAGCAGTTTAATGTTGAAGCCTGTGCATGTGTATGCACAAGGTGCGTAGAAATTGCATTGTTTGACTTTTTTGGACACGATTTATGGATAGCTTGTGTTAATAAAGATCAGGCATGAGAATGTGCATTTTTTTCCATTTCAAAACCTCACAAATTCTTTGAATTTCTGAATTTTTTGCTCTTTTATCACCACAATTTCTGGTTATTTTTGATTGTGTGATTTTAAGCCTATAAAAGCTGCGATCACATAGAAGTATACAGTATTTGCTATACCCTCGCCGGGGAAGATACTAAAATCTATTTAATATGACCTAATATGGACAACATACATAGCTTGACAATTGGTAGATTTTAACGGGTTCGCCGTCAATTGTTATGAATTCCCGTCGTAAAAGCCTTTCTCAAAATATACATAGCTTGCTCTGTTTTGGTTTATGGGCTAAAGATTAGGCTACTTGAATAGTGAGTAATTGTGTGCTTTATAGATGGGCTTCAATTCTGGTAATCAAATTTGATAAATCTCCTGTCTCCAGTTATCGCTGATGAACAAAACCATTTGTGATTTATGATTTACAAAGCTTAATTTGAGGAAAGGGAACATCTGATAATTTTATGAATTTATACTAACTTTAACCTAATTGACATACCATTTCCATTTTATTTTTTAAATTTATTCTTTTTACTTTCATGTTTTTCAGATTGCAGTGCACTGCCCAAACCTGGTAGAATTGAGGTTGAATCATTGCTCCTATATATCTGACATATCCATTCAGAAACTTGCCAAAGGTTGTCCTAAACTCAACACGCTCACATTCCAGGAAAACAAACAAGTAAGCATCTTCTTTGTTATAATCAGTTTCTGTGGACAATGTAAACAAAATTCCAGAGTGCAGGGCTACTGTGTATGTTAATGTGACCTGTATCCTGTGTTTGTGTTTACAGTGTCTGAGGAATTATGGCTAGCACTGGACATAGCACCCACCGACAGCCAATGGTGGGTGATTTTGCAGGCATGCAAAGGAACCTTAAAAAAGTTGAGAACCGATCAGGCGGGTAAATTCAGACGGTTACATGCCCAACTGGTGGCTGAATGTTTGTTGATTATATGTTGAGTAAATAAACTATCTCAGAAAGGGTTTTAAAATTTCAATAATGTAGGGTGAGTGTGGGCTCCAACATTTATACCACATACTTTCTCTGCAATAATTGATGTGTTGTCTAAATTTATATGGTTATCAGTGTTCCCGCTAAGGCTGTATGTTGCGAATTTTTTTTTTGCATTTTTCATAGTTTTAATAGCCTGGTGCTTAGTTTAATATGTCTGATTATTTAGATCTTTGAACTTTAAGGCTAGATCGGTTCATGACATTGGCAGTGTATATATTTGTTTGTAATTCCGATTCAGATCCGATAAGCTTAAAATCGGGCCCATTTCGATCCATCCCACCTCATCCTCCAATTTTGTCTACAGCATGATCTATGATGGATGATTTATGAATCCCTGACGCATAGACTGGGTTTCATAAATAAAGCCAGTATGATCAGACTCCAGGGGGCCACTCAGGTATATTCATGTACACATGCGTGAACATAGGCTTACAAAATACCCCCTAAACAAATTTTGTCTTACCTTAAAAAAAATACCCCTAAATAAGGATTTATGTGCATTGTCGCTCAAAATTTTACCACCTAAAATTTTATTTTTTTCTTCAGGTTTTGAAAAACATATATGTGGAAATTTTGTATTTTTGTTTAAAAAAAATACCTGATTTTGTTGAAAATATGTGTTTTTAGACCCCTAAACACGTGCAGTGCTTTCCGTGTTGGTCAGTGAAAAATGACCCCTTTTTCTGTGTTTTTTGTTCACGCATGTGTACATCAGTATAGCTAAGTGGCCCCCCTGGGGATTAGACAAGACATGATTTGTTGTTCAGTTGTCCTAAGACTCTGCTGTTCACTGGTGTATTATTTCTTGATTTTTTCTGCTTTACAATTATTAAACCTTTAATATTGCTGATTTCAGATCACAGATGTCTCGTTGAAGGCCATCTGTGAGCATTCAGCCAACATGGAGGTGCTATCGCTACACAAATGTGCAATAACAAACCAAGGAATCGCTGACTTACACAAGGTATGTATCATCATGTGAGTGCAAGAAAGTCGTATCTGCAATAGCTGCCTTTCGTCATAAATTTGGATTGCACACTGCATGACCTCCAGTCTTGGGTCAGTGGTTCTTGAATTGGTTCTTCAGGTCACACCGTCAAATGAAGAGGTGACACCATCACCTGAAGAACCATTTCAAGAACCACTGACATACGACGGGAACATTTTTTTGGATTTTTCACATTGTTGTGACAATGAATAAAATAAATATAACTAAGGGCAGCCATTGCAGATATGACTTTCTTGCACTCACATGACGGTATGTCCTAATGAATATTATTCATCATGTTGAGTGTTGAGAGCCACAAAGCCGTATTTGCACTTTTGTTGCATGTACAAATACGACCTTCTGGCTCTTTGTTGTCCGTGCAAATATGGCCTTGTGGCTCTCAACTTTGATGTGGGTCGAATCTTTAATTTTTCATGAATTTGCATCACACACAGTGCAAAAATGTCTGATCTTGTCTCAGTGTCTCTTGAAATTTCAAGAGCCGCTGACATATGGGAGAGAAATTGATGGATTTTTAGCATTCTTTGATCAGGTGTTAATGAATATGACATATGGCAGCCATTACATATACGACTTTCTTGCATTCGCATGATAAGGGTTTTAGGATGTGTTCACGCAGAATAATTTGGTCATGACTATATTCTCGCTTGTGAGCCGCTCACAAGCAAATTTCCAGTGTGATCGCAATTATTATAGGAAGTGTCTTGCTTGTGACCAAGTGACACACCAATGATTAGTCCAATGAAAGTTGTCTCGCTCTAGAGCCGGTCATGACTAGTCATGACTATTAGGCCAAAAAAAAAAATTGTTTGTTTGTCATCCAGTGGAAAAATTAAAATTTTGGGTCGGTCGGTCTGTTGATCTTTTTTCCCCCTTTTTTTACTCTTCACATATCTTTTAAAGAATGATGTCATTCCATCATCATGGATTTTATCGTGAATACCATGCATACCTAGGCTTAATCAAATATTGTGGTACATTGCATTTTATACTACTAAATGTGACTTTATACTGCTAAATTTTACGTTTTCCATCAAAAATATTGAGTTGTCATATTTTACATGTTTGAAGAAAACAACACCCTAAAATACCCGACCCAAAATTTTGGCATTTTAGGGTCGGTCGCGGAGGGCAAACAAACTTATTTTTTTAAGGTCTTATGTGTGAACACAGCCTTAGAGTCAACTATATTGTTAACAAAGTTTAGCAATAAGCACCTCACAGTTTCAAACCTTCAATCATGGACACTTTGTGTTGTGATAGGCTATCTTTTTGGATTTTTTAGGATTCTCTTTATATGGGAAGTGAATTTCAAAGGATTGTTCCAGATGAACGAGATGAGCTTTGATCAGGAAAACACTTTTTTTTTTGCCTGTAACATTAAAATAATTTGCATATCATGTTTGAGAGTCTTGAACTTCAGGTTAAACCCTCGTCTAACCAAGTGGGGGTTGGGGTGGTTGCAACCCCCACAGCATAAAAATACAAAAGCAACCAGGGTTTTGGGTAATCTCTTGCGTTTACAACCCTTTGCGGTCATTTTGATGAAAATATTAGGTGGGGGTACCACCTATGGTGGGGTTAGGGTAGGCCGTCAAAGTTGGGGTGTAGGAGGGGGAGGGGGGGGTTGCAACCCTGTGACATTTTTGAAATATATATGCATGCTATGAGGCTGAAACTTGCAGGGCATGTTAGAATTGCCATTTCCCTTCTTTATTTGCAAGAAACTCGACAACATTTTGTTATTTAGAAAACTTTTGATTTAGGTGGCCATTTTGCCAAAATCCTGATTTTTCGACCTGAAAGACCTTTATGACGCCATAATTACGTAACGCCTTGGCTGATTTTTGTGATCTTGGTATCATTGGATAGGGGAAGACCATACTTATCTATTGATAGCAAAACCAAGCTCATAGGGCGTTCCGTTCCAAAAATTTAACCCCCCCCCCCCCCCCCCCTTGGTTAGAAGTGTTACAAAAAAGGCTTGGTTAGACGAGGGTGAAATGCATTTAAACAAATGATTTTATTAGTCACTCTTTGGAAATTATGTTAATTTTAAACATCTTTTAAATTGTGATGAAACACACATCTTTAGAGAATATGGCCCCAAGATTTATGTGGTTGAATTTACCTTCCGCAGGAGGGTGCACTAGCAATAGTTAAAGTTTGCTCATCAAGCAAATTTTTCAAGAAAAGAAATGTCAATACAAGCATTTTTATGTGTCTTATGATAGTTGACAAAGGTTCACAGTTTTGGTCAGAGCTATCATATTCAGCTTGTCACCCAATGTTTCAAAACTGATGATTTGTGTTGTATCTCATGATAGTTGACCAAGCTTCACAATTTGGGCCAGAGCAATATTGCCAGTTTGTCATCCAGTATTTCATAACTGATGTTTTTGTGTCGTATCTCATGATAGTTGACCAAGCTCCGTAATTTGGACCTGAGCTATTGCGTTCAGCCAGTCACCCAATATTTCAAAACTTTTATTGTTTGTGTCGTATCTCATGATAGTTGACTAAGCTTCGTAATTTGGACTTGAGCTATCACGTTCAACCACTCACCCAATATTTCAAAACTTTTATTGTTTGTGTCGTATCTCATGATAGTTGACCAAGCTCCGTAATTTGGACTTGAGCTATCACGTTCAGCCAGTCACCCAATATTTCAAAACTTTTATTGTTTGTGTCGTATCTCATGATAGTTGACCAAACTTTGTAATTTGGACTTGAGCTATCACGTTCAACCACTCACCCAATATTTCAAAACTTTTATTGTTTGTGTCGTTTCTCATGATAGTTGACCAAGCTTCGTAATTTGGACTTCAGCAATATTGCCAGCCTGTCACCCAATATTTCAAAAATTAATATTTGTTATGTGTCTTATCTTTTTCTAGTTGACCAAGCTTCGTAATTTGGACTTGAGCAACATCCGCAGCCTGTCACCCAATTCAGTAGCGGATGCCATCAGCAGTATACCTCAACTTGACACTCCAAACTGGTGTCTCTGACTGATCATGTTTTCTATGTGTCTTATCTTTTTCTAGTTAACCAAGCTTCGTAATTTGGACTTGAGCAACATTCGCAGCCTGTCACCCAATTCAGTAGGGGATGCCATCAGCAATATACCTCAACTTGACACTCTCAATCTGTGTCTCAGCGTACACATCAATGATAGCTGCGTACAGTGTATCGCTGCTTCCTGTAAAAAGCTCAAGTTTTTATTTCTTGTGTCGTGCAATATAAGTGATGAAGGTGAGTTTGTTTGAATGGGGGGGGGGGGGGGTAACACTCAGATCATTGTGGAAGCATTTTAAGCTGTGCAACCTTTTAGGCTGTATTTACACTTGATGGAAACCATGGTGCATGTGTAGATGGACATTTCAAGCTGCTGAGTGCCAGTAGATTGATAAAAAGATTCATAGATTGAAAAAGTACAGATAGGAAACGGGACTATTTGCACCCAAAAAATTTGGCTAAGATAGGGGATTGCATCACACAGGAGTTTTGCGTGGCCCGACGTTGCACAAGTGCATAATGACCCTGCTCTGCACTGTGTCGCGTGCTACTATTACTTGACTACAACGTAATATGCATCTTACATCTTTCGCCAAATTGTGCATAAAGCAAAAAAAAATGCTCGAAAGCTGCATTCTCAGTCAAATTACCAATCCATTACCGGAGTAAAAATTTAACACCACTTGCGTCCAGGGCTGGGCAGTGGACACTGGTATTATTCTGTTCTGGCCAGTACGGCAGGTAGCTTTTATGCGACGAGAAATTCAATAGGTCATGGATTATTGCTAAACAATGACTTTCTAAAAATCAATCTAAAAATTGACATGCCAGTCGGGCAGGTAACTTTCTATTTTTACCTGATTGATGTTAATGACTTGGGGTAATTACAAGCAACAAAGACCTGCGTATAGCAGTTTTGAATTTTCTGCCCATGATCGTTAGTTAAAGTCAGTTAACGCTCACACAATCGGCTAGCCACGCACACTATTGTTACTATCATTTGTTTTCAGTTGCAAGTTTTTCGTCACAAGTCTGTTAACAACTCTCCGTCGGAGACAAGTCGTCACAGTGTAAACGCACCTTTAGGAATGCAAATAAGCATGAAAAGGCCCTATATGTACTTCATCTAAGAAGGATGTTAAGTGACCATATACATGCTGGGAAAAGAAACAATTTTAGGAAGCTAGTTTCCCAAACAGGAGATTTTGCAACTCCAAGATGAAATATCTTTTCTCATTGGTTTGCCTTGTTCATTAATACCTGTTTCCCATCACTAGCATATAACTGTTGACTAATTCGGTAAGCTAAATCTGTGTTATAATTTCTATATTTTTCTTTTTTTATAGGCTTATTCAGTATTGGAAGAAACAGCCGTAGCATAGAGCATGTAGACGTAGGATGGTGTCCAGATGTAACAGACAGAGGAGTGACAGCTGTGTCACAGATGTGCCCCCAGCTCAAGTACCTTGGTATGGTACGCTGTGATAAGATCACTGAAGCGTGTGTTGCAAGGCTTGTGAAAGAGTACCCACACATACATTACAGTACGTTTCTATTGGACAGTCAAAGACTGCTGGAGAAAGCTAGGCAGCAGGGTTATTTAACATACAAAGAATTGTCAAGTAGTCAAGTATTTCAGTGAAATATTAGCCTCAAGATTCTCGTAAATCTGATTTCAGACTCTCGTTTTTATTGTCTGCAGCTAGCAGCATGATTGAGATGCTGAAATCAACACAACCCTTTCCAGACATACTGTATATCATATGGCATGTGTATTTCTTATTTGGTGCCAACATCTGGAACACCACCCTCAAAGAAAAGATCTCAAAACAGCTAGATTTAGAGTGGAGATCACAGACTTCATATACTGTCCCATGCAATGGTGTTGTCAGCCATGGAGTCTCTTTTTTCCATGAGTAAAGTATTAGCCTCAAGATTCTCGTAAATCCGATTTCAGACTCTGTTTTTATTGTCTGCAGCTAGCAGAATGATTGAGATGCTGAAATCAACACAACCCTTTCCAGACATACTGTATATCATATTGCATATTTTTTATTTGGTGCCAACATCTGGAACACCACCCTCAAAGAAAAGATCTCCAATAGGCTAGATTTAAAGTGGAGATCACAGACTTCATATACTGTCCCATGCAATGGTGTTGTCAGCTATGGAGTTCAAGTTGGGAGTATTCTGATCAGTGTTTCCGCTAAGGCCGTATGGCGCGCCATTGGCGCTGGAGCGGTGAAAATTGGCGCAACGAGTTTCTTAAAATGCGTGATAAAAGATATTTTTATAGCTTTATTGAGCCAAATTTAAACCACAGCTCTTGATCTTGGCTCAAGCACCTCTTAAACTTTGTCAAAATTTCGCAAATTGGCGCAAGCTAAAAAACCTTCACGGAAACACTGATTCGGATACACTCATTTCCTGCCTAAATCAACTCTGGGTGCCGAGATTCTGTTGCGCAGAGAGACAAACCATGCAAATAATGATTTACGCTAATTTCATTAGCGAGGGCGGTTGCCGCGAGTGTGAGGTGAATCCGGCCACCCCCTTGATGGGGATAAAACCGGAATTAAAAATATTGGCTTACTACTACTACTACTACTACTGCTAATGATGCGCTAGCTTGCACGCAATATGTGTGTGCGTGTTTTAATAGCGCACATCATGACAAAATGCATTATTGGCAAAAACCCTCGAATACTTCAGATTTGATCCCACATGCCGAAATTAAAATGGCGGCGGGTGTGTGATCTCGACTCTAAATCTATGCAATTAGGGCAAAGAGTGAAAAGGGATCTAGAACGATATGTAAAAGTGAAATCTGGATTTTACTTCAGCAGATGCGATGTAGCAAAGATTTTTGCTTCAAAACTTTAAAAAAAAAACCCACCAGACTGGAAAGGGTTAAAAAGTTGAATCAAGAAGACATGACATTTTTGAGATATATTTTTTTTTCATTTTGTGCAAACTACAAACTAATGTCGCGTTCAAAATTCTTTGGACCATATAAAAAACGTCCAGAGTATAGGACCAATTGTTTACAAACGCAACTGGTACTCTGCAATCCCTGGTCATGTGATCGATTTTGACCGAGGAATTTTGGCACAGATTTAAATAAGTTTGCATACAATGTTGTGTTGTAAATCTAACCCATGGCTTTTAAATACTTAAGTTTAAATCAGTAGTTATTGATACTGAGACATAGTTTTGTAAGGTTAGACAAAAAGTTATATTTTAGTTACTTCTTTATTTTAGAGTCGTTTCTTTAAAAAAAAAAACCTGTTACCTATGCATGTGTTTTATATTTCAAGTAAGCATGATACCATCTAAAGCTGATCTTAGTATCATAACATTCCAACAATTTATTATTTGTTTTATTAGTGATTGTGATACAAATTTGTTGAGAATGCGATTGATTTGAATAGAAACCACCCATTCATTATCATGCAACTAATCATAGATTGTGTGTTTCGTGAAAACATTTTGTATTTACATTTTTTTTTTGTATTAGATATTCTTGTACTTAGAGAGTGTTACTATAAGATCCTACCAATAGGGTGCCCTCTTTCACCCATGACTTCGGATTGTTTTAACTGTCTGGCTTTGAATTGACCCAAAGAGCTCATAGAATAGCACAGGACTCTGAATCATTAGGTCACGAGTTCGAGTCACAGCCTCATCCACAGGGTTGCATACTTTCTCAGAAGAATAAATGGGAAGTAACTCAAGGCCTAACACAATGTACTTCAAAAGTTAGGTCAATCAGTGGAAAGTAAATAATAAACGTTCTAAATTAGGATCGTACACCTTTAATTAGCTGTTATTCTTGATTTTAAATTGTTTCAATTCAAATCGTTTTTTGATACATGTCTAATAATATTGCTTTAGGAAATATTTGATAAATAATGTGTTACCCATCCCCACCCCACCTGCATTCCTCAACATACCAATATCCTCCTTACTTGTACATAACAGTCTTGCTGCCATCTAGTGGTGCTTATATTCATAAAATGGTTTTATAAATCATATCTAGTGAAAAAATTCAATGTCTAATGTTTGAAAATATTAATGTGTGATTGGAATAAAAGACAAGATGCGATGCTGGTGTATTTGTGACCAAACGGTTATTAAGAACGTTTCAGAGAACCTATTGCAGTTGTTGTTGAAAGCTGCAGTAGACGACCACAAATTTGCAATTTTGAGCTGCTGTGATGTAGCATGACACATTTGAATATTGACGCCAACCTTAGCGCTAGGCTGCATATCTGCGTCCTGGACTCGCCAAATTGCATCCTGGACTCGCCAAATTCAGAGTTTTGCTGTATTTTATACATGATTTAAAGTCTCGAGGGACTCCCAAGATTTTGGGCCTGGTGCTACCCTTGATTGACACGATGGTCTGTTGTGTCCTTGTGATATATCAGCTTGTCATGTCCTGGTCGAGCGGCATGACAAGCATTCTGAAACCAGCTCTAGCATTCGTTAATCAGTTTATCACTGTAATGGATGATTATTTCTGTGTGTATGCAGTTGCCATGTTGCATTATTTAATAATTATACACCTGTCTGTAACATCCTGGTCACATAATCACCGGTCGCCGACTGGTGTCTGGTAAGCCGAAGGTAGCCGCAACACCGGTATGACACCGGTGAATGCTTGCGAGCTCTTGCGATGCCTGGCCGGTGGGTCTCCGGTGGTTATTAGACAATAACTGAAGACCTCGTATACAAGCCGCAAGGTTTTAACTCAAAATTAAATTCTTGCTGCATGCTTCTGGCGTCTCTACGGTGGATGGACACCGGTCGGACTGGTCGGAAACCGGTCGGTGGCTGATCGGTGTCTGCCGAAATCTACCTGGTATGAAGCCGTAAACACATCGTAACATTGCCGCAAGGTTATGTGACAAAGGTATCCGTACTCAATTTGAAATTGGAAAATCAAATATCTCTTTATTTTTTTCTTTTATGTTTGAAATTTATGCCTGGTAAATCAAAATATGATTTTTTTTATTCCAAACTTGAACTTGTAAACTTGAACGTGAATGTGCACGTTAACGTTTGTATATTGTGCATTGTAGAATAGTAACACTTAATGTATTCATGATTATTATTTCTTAACTTTATTAGTAATTTGTAATCCATCATTTTTTTATTTCTCCCCTCGTATTTTTTATTTTCTTTTTCTCAGGTTGGTTCGAATTTAATTTCCAAGCTTTCTTGACCTATATGTATATGTGATGCACTGTTTTTGCAATGGCATGGTTAAAATTGCTATTTTAAAATTGAGTTATGTTTGTTGACTTCATTTCGTCATATGGGTGCCAGAAAGTTGTATATGCAATGGCTGCCATTTGTGACATTTATTCATCACCTTGTCACTAGAATACAACAAGACTTCCAAAATTCGTCTCGCTTTTGTCATTTGGGAGACGAATTTTAAAGTTTTGTCATTGGCTCTTGAAATAAGATTATTCAGGTGAGAGCATCACCTGAAGAACCATTTTCAAGAGTCGCTGACCCAAGATTGGACATCGTACAGTGTGCAAATGCAAATGTATGCAAAACGGCAGCTATTGCGGATACAGCATTTTTGCACTCACATGATGAATTGTTTTGATCATTATAAGTTTTTCTATGGTTGTGAGGTTTGCTTTTCGTGATCTGCTAGTACATGCAATAAACAACTTGAACTGTTACAAAAACAAAAAATAAGCATTACAGATGCACTGAAACTTAAGGTGCAATTTATGATTCTGATGTGACAATGACCCTTCCTCTTCTCTGGATAAATACAGAGAAGAGTACAACATAAATATGTGCTGACAATTTCACTTAATTCCGACCATTCGTTTTCAAGTTTCAAGCTTTTCAGCATTTTAAAAGCCCCCATAGGCTACTGTGCTGTAATTATTGTCGGAGCCCCAACAATAATTGGAAAACGACACATTTTTGCACTTTCTCAAAAATGCAAGCACATTTGAAAGAATGGTTTTGGGATTGTAACATACATTAGTCAAGGATTCATTCTGACCAAGAAACTCAATTTTGATAATAGTGACCTTGAGGTTGAAAAGTGGATCATGAATTGCCCCATAAATAAAGGGGCAATTCATGATCCACTTTTCATTTTCAAGGTCACTGCTATCAAAATTGAGTGTTTGAGAATCCTTGACTGGTATATGTTACAAACCCAAACCATTCTGGCAAATAAGCTTGCATTTTGGAGAAAAGTGAGAAAGGTTGTCATTTTCTAATTACTGTCGGGGCCCCAACAGTAAATAAAACACAGTAGCCTATGGTGAAATTTTCGGTATAAATTTATGTCGTACTTAAAATCTAGCTAGAATAGAAGTGAAGTTTTTATCACATCAGAATCATGAATTGCACTTTTAATTATGAGCTCAGTGACAGTGTTGCTGCAGTGTGATTGTTATAGAGACTGAAATCTAATTAAGGGCATTTTGTCACTAGGCTGTATCTGCATTTTAACAATTTTGAGAATACAAGATTTCAATTTTTGATGGTAGTTTTTTTAAATTTAGATGAAAGATTTAATACATGTTACAACTGTTCTAGAGTTTTCCAATCATTGCTCACCTTTTGCAAACCTTGTGTCCCTGAAATACTCCCTTGGTTTGGTTATAATTTGGATATAGCTTTTCATTTTGCAAGAAATGCAGCTAGAGCCTTGTATATAGTTCCGAGTCCTTAAAATGTAGTTTCCAGTAGACCAAACTTTGCATGGCCTTTCTCTATTTTCTTTGTTCTGTATTATGGTGCTAAACTTGCTGAGTATCGATAATATTGAGCCAAAGGCACCCATTTCTTAATGTTTAACAATGAAAACAAAAGTGTTTTATATCCTGTTATGGTATGTGACCATGCATTCAACATTTGTCTTTTCATTGCCACAGAAATAATGTTTAGATTTATGTAAGCTAAAATGTTGACTGCACACTGGGAAAGTCAAATAAGGATTCATCTAGACGAGTACTTCAGGTGTGAATCTTTCACCAAGTAGCTGACAAAATAATACACAGCATGTATTATGAGGTGAAACCGTACCCTTGATGGATAATTAGTTGTTGAAATCTACCCTTAGTTTTGAAGTCAAATCATTTACATTATCATTATGTGACAAGAGCAACGGAGATGGATTGCATATCAGTGTTAACTTGATGTTTTTGCAACCCACTCATGCATTTGTTTCCAGTCATAAGGCAATTCTGAAACTTTCAAAACAATGCAAATTAAAGTATTTCTTCCACCATTATTGCCCTGTAAGCATATTTCCAACAATCGCCTTACTGCCCCTGATCATGTCAAGTATCTGTCAAAAAATTGTAATTTGTGATTTGTTTATAGATGTTATTGGTGTGGACTGTTTGCATGATTTGTACTGGTAAGAAATAGCTCTTTAAAGGAGCATATAGTCCAATTTTCAAAAATTTAAGGTTTCAGTTTCATATGAAGTACATACATGCCAACTGTTACTATTTAAGATTGTTTTTGGCAAAAGAAAAAGGTAATTTTTACCAATCCGTTCCTCTTAACTCACCCTATAGTAATATATAGGAAAGTTGGAAATGTTCTTCTTTTTTGACAAAAATGTGCCCCTTTGTCCCTCCTTCCAGTTTTCAAATGTTGGCAAGTATGGAAATATCATCTCTAAAGAGGCTTTAATTTCAAATTTCAGTCATTTTGATTTTATAAGCATTTTCATATTTCACAGTTGTATATACTTCATTGTGAAAATTTATTTATGGTTACGCAATTTACTTATATTTTACAAAATGTATTATTTTTCAAAATGGAGCATGCCAGGTGCATAGTAATTTATATCATTGTACATTAGACTCAATGGTAAATAAATTTCGAGTGATTTTGGAATTGCAGTTAAGCAAAATAAGCCAAATCAAATTCCAAGTGAAAATTACTCAACATTACAATATCAGTATCTCACAATTCGGATAAGTATCTGAATTTGGATACCCACGTATCAAAATTCTGATACCTGTATCAGAATTAGGATATGGAGGGGTATCCGAATTCTGATACGCCTGTCGTTGCGCAGGTATTGAATTGATAGCACAAGCTGGCACATGTAGAAAATCTTTCTTGCATCTACGATAAATGTACACAGCGATTCTCCTGGAGTACTTGTGCAAGTCTACTGCAGTACACGCGATCGTACTAACCCCATGGGCACCAGCCGTGCGGCCAGCTTTCTGTAGTTTTTTGCCTGGTTTGCCACACGCAGAAGCCCTACGCTTGCTGAAGACACGCAGTAGTCCTCCCGCAGACACGCAGTGGTCCTTTCATTTTTCGCACGCAATGAATCTCTCCTTATTACGAGACGGCTGTTGCCAAGTTATATAGATATTTAGTTGTTCTAAATTGATTTGTTTCTGGTGTTTTGGGTTTGGGGATTTTTCAACGGGCTTTCTCGGGGATAGTTGTCTTTTTTTTCTTCTTCTTCTTCTTTTATTCCCTCTTTTCCAGGATAGTGTTCCTTTTTTTCACCTTAATATGGGATAGAAAATTTCAAAATATCCCATATGAAAAAGGAATAAAACAACTTGTATATTTGACTAACATTACAAATTTATACACACGAAAATGGGACCATGGATTTACCATTGGGCCGAGGCCGCCGATTAGTTTAATTTCAAGATATTTTTTAATGTCCAATCTTTTAAATATTAATGGTTTATGCTGCTACAGCTGCTTACAAGTTACATATGAACTTCACCGTGACAACTATCCCCGAGAAAGCCCGTTGAAAAATCCCCAAACCCAAAACACCAGAAACAAATCAATTTAGAACAACTAAATATCTATATAACTTGGCAACAGCTGTCTCGTAATAAGGACGGCAACCCTGAAAATTTCGAATATAAACAAGCAAACGTCACGCTATTTCTGCAGAAGACTTCTGCGTGTACTCAGCTGAGAGATTCATTGCGTGCGAAAAATGAAAGGACCACTGCGTGTCTGCGGGAGGACTAATGCGTGTCTTCAGCAAGCGTAGGGCTTCTGCGTGTGGCGAACCAGGCAAAAAACTACAGAAAGCTGGCCGCACGGCTGGTGCCCATGGGGTTAGTACGATCGTTAACCTCAAAATCCTGATAACACAACTGATTTTAAAGTCCCAAGTACTTACTTTGTAATAATGGATAACACAAAAATTAATCCTGAAAACACAAATTAAAATGTGATCCCCAGAATTCATGTTAAAGAGGCTCCACTGTATTTGTATATGTCTCATTACCAAGGTTGCATACTTTGCTTTGCGTTTAAAGAGTAAACAAGAAGCTACCCGATTAAAACCTCACAAAATACTCATTGGAGGTCAAAGTCGGTCAAATAAAAGTAAACTACAATATGAAAAGGTTTAATTGGATCCAACCCCTTAAATATACAGATCATTTACAGAAACTTAATCCCCCTTTTCAACTTTTGCATATCCCTTAAATATACAAATCCCCCTTTTTAGCTTTTGCATACTCCGGGCCGGGCGGTTTTCGTCTCCTTGTTTCCTTGGGCAAGAAACTTTATTCTACTTGCTCCGTGGTCGGACAGTCACGTAAAGCCGTGGGTTCCCTGTGCGAATGCTCCTTCATGGGGCGCTGCATACAGTGTATACCTGGTGAGTCTATACATAAACTTATCCCCTTTAAAGTTGTGCATGGTATTTGTTGCAATGTACCTTGTGTTTTTGTGAAGACTGCTTGCATATTTGAACACTTGAAACCTGTGTATGAGTATGGAGAGGTGAGGTTGTGATTGGTTGGCAAAAAGTTCATTTTATTCTAGAGACAATTTTAGTCAGGGATAGGAACAAACTTGGGGGTGTTTCATTTTTGCTGATGAACTATCATTTGTAATCTTCATATGAGAGGTGCTCTGGCAAAATGAGAGGAAAGTCGCAAATTTCAAAACTGAGTTTATGACATATTTTAATTTTCTATAATCTCAGCTTTTGAATGATATATAATATGTCACATTCTTTTCTTTCTCCAGTCTGCATTTAATTTAGAGATCGAAATCCAAAGCAGTAAAAAGTTAGCTGTAAATCGATTTCAAAGATACTGATTACTACAGTGTATTATAGCAACATACAATCAATTATCCATGAATAGTTGCACTTCCCGACACAGTTGACCTTCAAAACTTTAGTTATAGGTAAACACTTATGCATGAATGCGTTTTATGTCAAATTTGACTTTTTCACCATATTTTTACTTTAGATGCAATTTATTCAAAATGTACATTTGCGACTTTCCTCTCATTTTGCCAGAGCAGCCCACACATGCTTCTATTGCAAATGCAGATGTGTTTGTGTTTTGCACAGTTTGCCTGTATTTTGTCCACAACCTGAATGGACTTGAATACCCCCAAGTTGAGACTATTAATAATGGCTGACGATGTGATTACACTAAATGATAAATGGTAGAAACCCAAAGCATGGCACTTCATGTTTTGCTTATTAAATTGGGCCTTTACAACAATCCAACTCCCAACAGTAGCAGATTTCGCTAATATTTAGCTATTGTCGATAAGCCTTTTTGAGCACTAACTCAAAAAATGATCGCTAAATTTAAAAAAATACTTACTATTTAGCGATCATTATTGGATTTAGGGATCAAAACTTGGTTAGCAACCCTTCGCTAAATGTTAGTGAAAGCGGCCCCAGATTTGGTTTGTTGAGAAGGTGATAAAATATAAGTTGTATTCATCAAAATGAATCAGCTGGGAGAACTCAAATTATGAACCGACAGGACTAATGATATTCCTAACTACATTTTAAGTCAGCAAAAACATTAAGTCATTCAAACAATCCTATAAAGATGCTCTTATTTCTAAATATCAAGTTAATCAAATTAATATTGTGTGATATTGTTAAATTAGTTGTTACTATATTATGAAAAATTGTATGGAGTGTGGAATCTGGAACCTTAGTTTCAGACCATTTGCTACATGTATTCCTTTTAAATAATGTTTCACTGAAATTTTGGGTTTTATTCCTGAATATTTATTATGTTCCTTGCCTTCCTTTCAATTTTCTCTTTGGCCATCGAATTGGAATGTGTGAGGAAGGTAACATTACATTCTAAATATTCTCTGATCATGACTTTATTTTATTCACAAAACCTTCACTTAGCCAGTTCAAATGTTCTGTCCGTGCGTAACAATGCATTATGTAATCCGTAGTAAAATATTTTGTTAACCCATTACTTATTCTATTCACTGGAGTCAGTAAGTATAAATAATCCCCACTTGAGAAATAGCAATTCTTAACAATCCTTGTGTGTTTACACGATAAAAAGCACAACTAAAAACCTCTAGACGTTTTTGCTTTCGTCGAAGACAATAGCCTATCCTATACTTTGATTGACAGGCCTCTTTTGTGCGGTAAAATTAATTCGATACTTCTTTTGTCATTTACGATTTAGTCCTTTAATGAGATAACTTATGACAGACTTGAACAGGCTAACTTTCTCATATTTAAAAGTGCATTTTTTTCTTCATTAACTTTTCTGTTTCATGCCTTCCTCCCATTTTACTCTTTGGCTATCGAATTGTGGTCTGGGAGGAAGGAAAGCTTATTTTTCTTTGTCATTCATTTGATTTCTAATCTTCTTTTTTCTAAACTGGAGACAAGGACTTGACAGGCCTTTGGCTTATTTTCTTGTTCTCCACAATGTTTATACTTAGTAAATATGCAATTGTTTGTACACTGTATTTACATCTATGTGGAAATAAATAAATTATGTTATGTTATTATGATTTATGTAGACAGTGTTGAAAATTTGGACTCATTTCTATGGCTGCTTTGCCTTAAAAGGGCTTATTTTGCAAGTTGCAATAAAATGCTGGAAATGACACGCTCTGCATGTGAAATAAAGTGCACTCATGGTCTACATCAAATGAAGGTTTACGTGATCTGCCAAGCTATCGCGCCTGTTTCAGAACAAATCTGTGGAGGCACAATAAGTTTGTTCAGGGACCGTGCTTTCAAAACTCCCGCTTTACCATGCAATCATTCAATTGTGGCAGGAATTTTCAAATATACAATTCAGTTCCTTTTTGCGCATATTGCCGGGCAAAAAAGTAACAACTGACGTCATGAGTCAACTGGTCTATTATAGATCTAGTGTAAAAGGTAGAGCAACCATCTGTTATGAAGTCATTAAATTTCCTTCAAGTCATGATCATCTGATTTGTACAGCAAACAATTGTATCGCTACCTGCACTACAAAGGAGTACTCTTTTCACACATATCATTACACTACCAACAAATGTGCACATTTTGGATTTTCGTTGTTGATGCACTGTTGCACATGGTGTTGGCCAACATGCACTGAATATTTTGTTTGAAGAAAATTTGCCGACTTCAAATATTGATATGGACAGTTTACATGTAATATTTGTGTAATTAAGCCGAGTTGATAGCCATGACAAAAAATAAAAATCTGACAAGAGATTGTTTTAAACAAAGCGACTGAGTATACACTTCTTTATTTTCTCTTCAATGGTTACAATATATCTAATTTTATTTTTCACATAATAGCTCTTCCCTATTACCCATTTACATGTTAGAATAGTTTTTTTCTGTACAAATATAGTACAAAAAGTAATAAAATATTAAAATTATAGCAGCAAAATTATCTCTAAAAATGTTTTAATTTGAATAGATAATAGATCCATTTTCATTATGGGTACCTTTCTTCCATGACAATGGCATGTAAAATGAGGTTGAGTAATGAAAAAACACAAGATTCCTCATTCTTTTTAACAACTTCCTACATAATATTTCTAGAAAATTATTTTTTCAATCATTCAAGCAATATAGAGCAGTCTTTACATTTAGGAGTCTTGGTATCAAGCCTATAAAATCTAGATCAAATATCTTGTCAGTGTGTTTACTAAATGCAAAATAAGTAAGCTTTAAGTGCATTTCAGTAAAATATTGTAATTCCCCTCCTATATATGTGATGACTCACCCCGAAAAGGGGAACTTTGCGACAGAACACTTTTTGAGAAACTGATGAAAATAGGCTGCAAAAAAATAAAGAAAATAATAAGAATTTCATGCAGATTTTTTGTTGTAAAATTTGATTCGCCTTGATCAATTTCAACAAGTAAGGTGTCAATTCATAGCGTAGAAAATGTTGTAACAGATGAAATAATAAAATCAAAATTGATATAATCTGCAAGGTCCCCCCTTTCGGGGTGAGCCATCGCATATTTTCGTTAACCGTGACATGAAACACTTAAGCATCATCCACTGTTCCATACACAGTGCCTTGCTGTTCAGAACGGGGTATTAGTGTGCCTATTTTAAAAATTATACACATGGTTGGTGGAACAGCAACCTAAATGACATTTTTAAGTCCAGTCTATAGGTCAGTGGCTTCACGCATTGTGCAAAAAATGAAACCCCAATAGCTCTAATCATACAAAAGTAAATATGACTAATTCAATGCTCTAATGCAGATTCAAGTCAGTACTGAACTTGTTGGCCTTTTTGAGGTATGGCTGACATTGCACACTCGACTAAACATCTTTTGTGTTTATGAATTTTAATAAATTGTTCAGTAGCCTATTATTTTGTTTTTCTAAAAATGTTTTAATTTGAATAGATAATAGATCCATTTTCATTATGGGTACCTTTCTTCCATGACAATGGCATGTAAAATGAGGCAATGAGGT
>JXSR01S073818.1:24751-40951 GCA_000969725.1 Ophiothrix spiculata | reverse complement strand
CCAATTTTGTAAGTACGTCTCTTTTCTTCCATTCCAATGGGATTTACACTGTTAAGCAAGATATTACATATCACAATTACGGAATATGGCATTATGATAAAAGCTAAAAGTACTTTTGGCACAAACGGGGCTCGAACTCACAGCCTCTCATTTATGAGTCCCGTCAATTTCCGCTAGACCACATGTGCAATTTGTTATGTAGTTCAACTTAATTTATGACTAAGTACTAGCAAAGTAAATAGTTGCTTTAGTTTTCATTTTGCAGAAACTTAAAGCTTGTCAGTTGAAGGTTTCTTACCTTTGGAATTAAGTATTGTAAATTGTAAAAATCTACCCCTTATGCTATTAAAGGGGCAATTCATGATCCACTTTTCACCCTCAAGGTCACCTCTATCAAAACTGATTTTTTCAGCTTCCTCGACTGGTATATGTTTCGATCCCCAAACCATTCTTTCATGTGCTTGCATTTTTGAGAAAAGTGAGAAAATATGTCATTTTCTAATTATTGTCGGGGCCCCAACAGTAATTATAACACAGTAGCCTATGGGGATTTTCAAAATGCTGAAAAGCTTGTAACTTGAAAACGAATAATCGGAATCAAGTGAAATTTTCAGTATATATTTATAGCGTACTCTTCTTTTTATTCAGCTAGAAAAGAGGCGAGGTTTTTGTCACATCAAAATCATGAATTGCACCTTTAAGAACTCCCTAATCCTTTTTCTCACTGACATTTTTAAAATTGGGTGTAACGCCTGTGACAGTTTTTAAAGATTAATGCATGTCTGTTATTTTTTGCCTGTTAAGATTTGTTATTTCTTCAAATTTCAAGGTAAAAGCAATTTTGAAAAACCCACAACTGGCAAGTTTCAAGTTTCTGAATAATAAAAACTAAAGCAGACATTTACTTGAAACTTTAAATTAATCAATACATAACATATCAATTAGAATAGCATCAAAGCTTAACTCCTTCAACCTCAGGCTACAAACTTTTGAACACTCCTTGTAATGTTGACTTGTTTGTTTTTGCAAAACAGATGGAAACATCAAAATTTTTACATTTGTGGTTAATGCAGAATAACAGAATGAAACCATCAGTGATGCAAGTCATCAAAGCCAAAATTTCCTGAAATGTCTCAAATTTCCTGGAAAGGGCACTTTTCCTACTCTTTTATACTGGGCAAAATTTCCTGAAAACAAGATATTTTCAGTAAAATTTCCTGAATTCAGGAAATTTCATGAAAACTTACATCCCTGAACCATATAATAGTAGTTTGTTGCTTCTTGGAAGTAAAACAAAGTACTGGTGGCAAAGATAACATATTTGAGGTCAACTATATATATTTGCGAAATACAAAACTGAAACTTGTCCCAATAACCATATACTGACTAAAGACCTGAGAACTGTTAACACTTACAATAACAGCTAACTTGTGTTGTCTCTTTTTTGTGTTGACATTTCCTTTTTTATTTAAGAAAAAAGGAATTTTCTTGATCAAACAGCTTCTTTTCAAGAAAAGGAGTGAATTTTGTCAAAATCCATACTGAAATGGGGCACATTTTAGAGAGAAACAATATCAAATATCACAACATGCACTCATAGATTTAGAGTGGAGATCACAGACTCGCCACCATTTTTTCCAGCTTGGGAATCAAATTGGTTTTTTTTTCGCTGATGATGCATCATGATGCCCAGATATTGAAGTCATGCGCACACGCTTTGCGTGCAGGTTAGTGTATAATAAGCGTAATTTATCATTGGCACAGTTTGTCTCTAAGCGCAACCAAATATTGGAGTTGATTTTTGCGGCAATCGTATTGATGCGTTTAGAGTCCAGTGATTTAATCACTGCAACATCGCTCGATACGCAATCTTTACACATATAAGCTACTTGAAGCGTGCTTTAAAACTCAAAATCGCTGGACTCTGAACACACCGTACGTCACTGAATCCTCCAATGTGAGCTCCATTGCTGACAATGCTATTACACAATCCGAATACAAAGTCTGGTATCTCCGCTCTAAATCTATGACCAGCTGCATATACTACTTAGTGTAATTGGGCTTAAAATGTTGGTGTTAATTTCTACTCAGATCTTGTCTAGTACAATTGTATTTATGTGAATGATACACTAAAGTGAATGCAGAGCATGTGTTTTCAATATTTGTGTATCATAATAAGATCAGATACTTGGCAAAAAGCTGAATACCTCTAATGTTATCTCCATGCTGGAAAACATAGTGCACACAGAATAAATCTTGTATCTCTCTTAATCTATGGATATGTGCTGTACGTTTCTATAACAAAATTCATGCTATCAACTATACCGGACTTAATGTATACAGTGAATCCACAGAGGACCAAATACATGTCAGCTACATTTTTTGAATCTGTGTACAGAAATGTATAAACTTTACCATTCTAGCAGCTACAACAGTGTTCAATCTCTGCTTATTTTCTTCAACCAGTTCTATTAATGTAAATTGCATCTTCTTTCCTCATGTTTGAGCTGTGGCACCTGTAGGGTTCTCCCCGGGGGGTTCTCACTATACCTTGATGCCTACCTGGTACATTAATGTTAAATCGCCGTCTTTCTTCAGATTTCTGCTGTGTCACCTGCTGCGTTCTAGTAATGCACATCACTGTCTTTTCTTACCAGTCTTATGCTGTTGCACCTGCTGGGTTCTCACTAGGCCTGGGTAGCTTGAAGCGACAAACAGGACATGTAGCAGACTGGGACAAAAGAAAGAGAAAAGTCAAAAATACTATGAGTTTTTGTAGCGCCTAAAATATTTGGAAAATGTATACTTTAGGTCCCATCAAAAACCCTAACCCTAACCCTAACCCTAAACCCTAAAATTCTGGATGGGACCTAAAGTACACTTGGTCCAAATATTTATTTCCAAGTTGATAAAGATCAACATAAGTTACAAGAATGCAAGTTCTTCTGTGTTAATAATTATCATAAATAATAGATAAATAGAAAAATAAATAGATAACCAGAATTAGAGGTCAGTGTCCTTGGCAACCAAGATTAGAGGTCAGTGACCTTTTGGACACGCAACCTAAAAATTGGGTCAAACACTCTCAAAAGTTTGAGAGAGGAGTTAAGGGGACCATCTCTGTGTTAACCAGCTATCCATAAACAAAGACGGGGGACGATACAAACTTCGGAGAGTGTTTGACCTGATTGTGAAGCTTAGCTCACAAGCAAATATTTTAGGTACTTTTACAATTGTGTGTTTAAAACAAGAGATTAATATTTAATTTTTCAAGTTCTTGGTAACACCTCACAAAAGCTACATATCTGCCCATTATTTGTGCCAAGAAAAGAATATGATTTGAGTAATCTGTCAAATACGATGGCCAAAAATTAATAGAAAAATTATTTGAGAAGTAACCTGAGAGAGATGGTTAATGCTAACCCAACTTGTCCGAAAAAGTCAAGTCACCTTCTCTTTGGTTAAATAAATTTTGATTAAAAATAACAATTAACTCCAAGCTATAATCATTACACAGAATATAATGAAATTATACTGTGAGTCTGTGACTAATATTATACAATTCAAGAATGAGATAAAGAAACAACACCTAGAACTTTATGGATGACATCATTCCATTGCCTACAAAACAGATCTGCATAGTGCGTACATCGAGAGCGTGTGCGACTATGCAGCGATTAAGGAAAATGCACAGCATATTCTGACTGGTAGTTAGATTCAGCGATTACGTGAAAAAATAATTCTTTTATGCCAGCAAAGTGATACGCTTGTTTACTCCAAACATTTATTGCGTACAGATGTTCATGATTTGTAGGAAATTTAATGAGTAATGACTTCAATAATAGTTCAAAGTGACAAGGTTTTGCTATATCATTTCCACAATTTACCTTTACTCTTACAAAAAACATGTTGGGTTTGCCTTTGTTATCTATTTTGACTTCCCATCGCAAACAAACAAAACATCCTCTCCATGAATTTTATTAAGGAGCCATGAAAAAAAAATACTATAAGTATATAAACAATTTTGTTGGACACACATCAACAAGATTTGTTCTCAAATGTTTTCTGTTTGATTTCTTTGAGATTTGAGATTTCTGGAATTTGTAGTCACCTGACTAACCCAATTTTTGGTACATCCCTCCCTGACAACATATCATTTTTTTTGTCTTATCCTGGGGGAGGGGCACTCAACTTTGAAAGTGGTAGGTATGTCAGGCACAAAGCGCCGAAATGGGGTCTGGTGAACTGAAATTTTGGCCAAAAATAGCCTACTGAGCTTTTTTGCATTTCCTGACCAATTTTTGTAGAGCAAAAATTTGGTAGTTTTTCTCAAAAACGGGTCAAAAGAACTGAATCATGCTGAAAATGGGGACCTAGTGAGTGGCCTGGCGGCCTGAAAAAAGGGGTCTTGACCGCTACACATATATACCCTGCCCACATATAAGAGTACCCCCGGGGTATTATATTCACCTATTGTTACCATTATGACCCTCCTATGGCTATTACTCATTTGTAAAATCATGATACAGCAATTTCAAGTATGACTTGTTGCCATTATTTATTTATAGATTGCTGAGGACTATTTATAGACCTACACTGTAATTCAATCAGATATTGAAGTAATTATCTTATCAGTTCCATCAAATAGGCTAGTACAGAATGAAACCATCTACTTGGTTCCCGGAATTCATAAGTCAGACCTACACTGCCTTTCTAAAGTATTTCCGCACAAAACCATTATTCAACCATATCTCCAGGGGCGTTTATCTGATTTTCATCATTTTTTAAAGAGTCTATATTGTAAAATTATCGATTTGTTTTAAAACTTACAACCTGAAAATATTTTATCCTGTTACAAGATAATAATGAGGTTATGAAAAATTTATTAGTTACATAGTAATGAGATTTGTACTTGTGGTGTATTTGTATATAGTCCATGAAATCGGCCATTTTTATAGCAATTGAACATATTAAAAGAAACACCGATTTATTCATAGTGAATAGATAAGTTACCTGTACTAGTATAAATCTTTGATGATTCAAGGTACCGTATTTTAATATAAAAATCCGAGATTTTTGAATGTTTTTAATTGTGTGGAAATACTTTAGAGCGGGAGTGTAGCTAACCTGTTTCACATTCATTTCTTATTTCCTTTAACTTTTGTTTTAATCTCAAGTCACGGATGTAGCGAATGTTTAAAAGCCTACACTGTATTTGATAGCCTGAAAAATATGTAATTTTTGTAAAATTGGTAATATTTTCAGTAATGGATCAGTTGAAAATAAATAAAATACTTTAATCTGACCAACAAAAAGCCTGAATCCAGTTGATAACCCGTACTGGATAAATTGTGTAACAGGGACATAAGTGACGTCTGTATACATTTCCTGAGATGCTTTCACAATTTTCTGAAAAGTGGCACTTCCCTATACTTTTGTACAGGAGATTTTAAAAACAATTTCCTGAATTCAGGAAATTTCCTAGAAACTTACATCCCAGAAAATAAGATGATGTGCAATAAATGGTCAAGTAAGCATAATATGTAAAATAAAAATAAAATTGCTTTAATTTCTTTATGTTTTGTTTAATGTCATTTATTCATTGTGAATTGTAAAAACATTATAACATTATTGAAACCCCAATACCACCAAGCACACAATACTACGAGACCTATAATAGGCAGGAAGCCACGCAGAAGATGTAGCTTTGGTCTGGTTTCCTGACGGGAAGCCACAAGCGAGGGGAATAAAACAAACAAACAAACAAATACCAGTCTTCCAGAAGATGTAGCTTTGGTCTGGTTTCCTGACGGGAAGCCACAAGCGAGGGGAATACCACTCACAATTTCATCATGTTCTATCTAAACAGAGTCAATACAGAGTATGTTGTATGTTATTAGTGAATTTGGTCTCTTAGCAAACATTTCCATGAAATTGAAAAAAAGAAAAAAACCTTCTGAATATTAAATCGAAGTCCATAAGGCGACAAAGAAAGTAGGGTCAGTCGGTCAGGCAAATTTATTTTCTTTTTTTTTTTTTGCAAAAAATAACCCCAAAATTAAAAAAACCCAACAATTGGGAGCAAACTTAGAAAATTTTAACCAAGATTTTTTTTTTTTTTAATTAGTTAAAATTTAACAATTTTGCCCAAAAAACGGCTGATTTTTACAAGATATTTGCAAAACTAAAAAAAAAAATTCTTCCAAAACGTAATTTAGGGCCGGTCAGGCCTGTAAAAACAGGTGTGTTTTTTTGTCGCCTGCGGATTGTATTCTTAAAATCATGTTGGCAATTTGATGTTGTATGCAATTTGTACAAAAGAATCAATTATAACTGATTCATTGATCAATCACCTTATAATTTCAATCAACATACAAGTAACTTGAATTAAAAAAAAGAAAAGAAAACTCTTGATTTTTTGCTACCTAATGTCTCTCTGCAAAAATGAATATATATTTCTGCACAACATTGTTTACATGAGTGTTCATTTCAATTTTTGTCCAAACTGAAAGTATTTTCTTTTTGCCTATAGGAAATAAAACAAAATGTGTAATGTCAATAGAAATGACTAGACATGTTTTATTTTCAACTACTAAAATGATAATTTCATAAATTTCCAAATTGTTAATTAATTTGTACTTCATTTTCTAAGGACCATAATTTTACAAAATCGAACACTCCACAAAAATTACACTAAAAGAGTGTAATCATGAAATAAAATCTTGGCACAAATGCATTTGTGAAATTAAGTGCAAGGAAAATTACATAAATACTTCTAAGTAAATAGCCATCAGGGGCCCTTTGTAAGGAAAATGATTTACAATAGAGTTGACAAATAGTTTTACACAACCATATGACCTGTGAGCTACAAAAAATAAAACTGCAGATTGCAGGTTAAGTATCCAGAAAAATACTTTCCCTACATATAAATACAATATGGGATACAATGTATTTTCTATTTGCCACTTATAGTGATATAAGTGTAATTAAACTCGGCAGCATGTAGACTGGGACTTTGCCATGATTAAAAATTATTTTAATATTTTTAATAATAATTCAAAAATCTCTTCTTTTTCAGAGTGATAGTTGTAGTAAGGCCAAAAAAAAAACAAGTCTGTTTCTTTTAACAGGTCTGCAAAATTGCAAATGCATTTTTTTATTTTTGTTTTTACAATTCTTGGAAAAGCAATGCGCAACATGTTTTTGCAAGCTGATTGCTTAATGCATCACTTTTTCCCAATTTATACATTGAATATTGGCAAAAATTTAGTCTAGTCATGCTAGTTGAGAAGTCAAAGGGGATCTGAACTAAAGTTCATTTGTTTTCACAGAGTCATATGTAGTCCGCTGAAACCAGCACGTTTTTTTGGGGAATATTTCTATCTGGATTTGTCATTGTTGTCATTGTTGTCAATATTTCACATTTTTTTACAAATATAAGAGAAAAAAAGGATATGCGAAATTTAAGACCGTTAAAAAGGGATGTTTGGGTCACTGGAAACAGACTTTGTTTCTTTTTTGGCTTAAGGGTCCTGTAGTTTGCAAGATCATAACTCCCTCTTCATTGGTTTGAGTACAGGCACAGATTAAAGTACAGATAGGAAACAGGTCTATTTGAACCCTAAAAATTCGGCTAAGTTAGGAGATTGCGCCACGTGGGCGCCATGAATGGACCGACGCTGCGCGAGTGCGTAGTGACCTCACTCTGCGTGGCTCTGCATTCTGTTGCGCGCTACTTTTACTTGACTACAACGCAATACGCATCTTACATTTTTCCGCAAAATTGTGGAACAACGCTTGCTGGCTCGATAGCTGCATTCAAATTCAAAATTACGATTCTGTTGCCGGAGTATGAGTATAGGCTTTATAACTGCAACAGAAAACTTACAGCCTCTGACCTCATTTAAGATTGCATGATCTAATTTGGTCAACAAATACTTGTGTATTTGAAGCAAGAATTTAAAACTTAATTGTGGAGGTCCATTTGGACCCAGGATTTTGCTTTTTGTGCATAGCGCAAAAATGCACCATAACCGAATAATTTTATGTAATTGTCAAAAAAGGGGCTGCGCATGTTTTGATGCAAAAAAAAAAAAAAAATCGGTCGGTCGCATCGTTTTTGACAAAATTAGAATTTTGTTTTGTCCCTAAAATCAAAACAAAAAAACTTTTTAAAAATTGTATTTCAGCAATGCATTTGTAGTTAGAGTCTGCTTTTATAAGACGAATTTCATTGAAAAATTCCTTTGGGAAAGCAGATTTCTGGCAGGAAAATTGTCTTGAAATATAACAAATTTGACACAAATTAGTTATCTGGCTGCCATTTTGAAACCGAATAACAGATTTTAAAATGTTTAGTTTCATATGAATTGTGTTGAGTTGGTGAATAACTGAGTACGGTTTTAAAGGTAAATGATGTAGAACATTGTTTTTAAAGCGAACAAAAATGCAGCATATGTTACTGCTATTCCAGGGCCAACTGGCATTTGATGTCAGGCTGGATTTGGCCCGTGGACTTCCATTTGAGATGCACAACCAATAATTGTCAATATCTCGACAACTCTTCCAAATTCAAATGATTCTATTTTTGCTTTCAATATCAATTCACAAACAAACAAACAAACAAACAAATACCTGTCTTCCTATGCCTGAAATAGGAAGGGGTCAAAGAAGCTTGTTGTCTATACATTCATTCTATACATTATAACTAGCCCTGTTTATTATGTTAACACAAATGACCTTTATATGTCTTTTTAATCTCGTTGTATATTTTGTACATAATTTTATGAAAAACAATAAAAAAAATAAATAAAAAATAAAAAAATTATAAAAAAATATGTGTGGGCTGTAATATTAGACGCTGTCAGTTCTAGTCCACAGACATGCCGGCTCCTATACAACAGTTACCATGACCAATTTATTTATATGTGCAAAACTCACCTTTTTGAGCCAAATGGAAATGCACGTTGGGTGGAAGAAATGCGCACAAGGCAGCTTGGATAATTTCTCACTGAGTTCATATTCCACATGGCATATGGCACAATTCAGGTCTTCATCTGAAAAATGAAATCAACATTGAAATAAAGCACTGACTGATAAGCAAACAAAAACAAAAAGAAACAAAGAAACAAAAATACTATATATCATTAAAAAAAAATCCCCACAATTCTATACATCATTTTAGTCACGGTAGGTTTGGACAAAAAATAAACTCTCCCAAGGAAAAGTAAAGAAAGAATGATTATGAAATAAAGTATTATTGAGGAGGCGCATCATCACTGGAATTTTTTTTTGTCCCCTTACATTGATGGAAGATATGGGTATGTACCGCCCTCAAGACCCCTTTCAAGCATTCCCTTCTGCTCCCCAAGATCCCCAATTCCTATTTCAAGATTACTTCACTTGCTTACCCACATTTTCAAGAAAGTGGCAACAAAATGTGTTTCCATAGTTTTCAACCTATTATAGTTTTACAAATTATCAGTTATAAAAGTCATATTTTTACGGGAAAAATTGGTTTATAAGACCGGGGCCCAGACAATAATAAGAAAATGACACATTTTCTCACTTTTCTAGAAAATGAAAGTCTTGAAAAAATGACAAATCAAGTGCCCTCTCCCATCAAAATCAGTAATATAGTGCATCTCAATGATTTTTTCATTTAAATTGGGTCATGTATGGCACTTGATGGCACTCTTAACATGTGTGTCAATAATGCAATAGTAAACCATCAACATCAACAAATCACACACTGCCAATACATGTGTTAAGTAATTCATTGATAAACATAACAGCTCAGCAATTATAAGCGTTGACAATAAACAGAGATGCCACTTGGGTACAGAAAAAAAAAAGGGGAAATATTTCGAGCAGAGGGAGAAAAGCTTCCCTTGGAGAAGATTTTTTAAATTTTAGGTACTAAAATCTCACTTTTCATGCACATTTTGACCCTTCTAACCATTTTCATGCAACTTTCTACCACTTTAATAAAAAATACCTTGAATTTTTGAAACCCTGATTTTTTTAAAAATTAGGAAAAATGGTCCAAAATGACCAAAAATTAGGAATTCCTAATAAATTAGGAAAATTGGCACCCCTGAATAAAAACAGTGAAAAACAACTCTGAGACAAACTATAAACTATAATTGTTCTCTGTCAAAGATTGAACCACTGACCAATATGTTCTTGCTCCACTATAAACCCTTCCAGCTTGTCAATCATATCTTGAGTAGCAGGAGGGTGGGCTCCACCACCTCCTTGACCTCCGACCTCCATCATATGGCGAGCCAAGATGCTTAGCAACAAATTCTGAAAAAAAAAATATTTAAGATCTAAATTGCAAATTGTTACTTTCAATATTTCAATACAATATCACCGTCTTACAGTATCTCCTTATCCATCAGGAGCATATACTGTAAGACAGTGATATAGTACTTTCAATATTTCAATACTATATCACCGTCTTACAGTATCTCCTTATCCAGGAGCATACTAGTACTGTAAGATGGTGATATAGTATTGAAATATTGAAAGTACTATATCACCGTCTTACACAGGGCTGTGGTTGAGGTTTTTAAAAAATCTTGAAAGAATGTAACTTAAGAGGGAAGCAAGCAACGCAAGAGGATCGAGCGTCTTCATGGCTGAGGGTCCAAGCCAGAGTGTTTCTACACATTAAATATTGCAGGAAACATCATTTTGTTACTTTCAATATTTCAATACTATATCACCGTCTAACAGTATCTCCTTATCCAGGAGCATACATTAATCATGATTTACTTATGAAAATATTACAAAAAGTCTGGAAATCAAGACACATCTGGGCAAATCATACCCCTGCTTACAGTATCTCCTTATCCAGGAGCATACTGTTGATCGATTTTCAATCCACAGTTGATATTAAAATAAGCGTGTCACGCCTGGCGCTATGGTCACGGAAGTGCGTTTTCACAGTAGACATAAGTCGACACACTGTTCATCATCAAGAATCAAGAACTTCAAACATGTGACAAGAGTTGAAATCTGCTCAGCAACAAACATGCCAAGAGTAGTTTTTGCTTTAGATTTAGGAAAAATAATTTATGAGGATTTCATTCAAATATTCTTTTGATATTTTCAGGAAAAATTTAATTGCTGATATTGCAGATCCTACATCTAATGTGCCCACATATTGTTATTACCATTGGGCCACTTTAGTCGCCTCGCAGAATAAAAGTATGTTAATGCATGGATGCATTGTTGTTAAGGGGTTTTCTCTGAGATGCAAATACTCCATTTATTTTCTTAAAAATTTAGTATTTGGTTGATTTATTTGTGCTGATAACGATTCTAAAATAAAAAATATAGGTCACCGTGCTCGTTTTTGAGATACAGGCATTTCAAAAAGTACATATTTTCCCAAAAAATCACCCGATTAACCATAATAAGTATAGGGAAAACTCCAAAATGTCGATCATTATGTGCTTGTAAAATAGTAAATCCTCCATTTATTTTTTTAATTTTTACATAATATTATGTTAAAGCACTTTTTGCCCTCTTCAAAATACTGAAATAAAAAAATATGGTCACCGTGTTAGTTTTCAAGAAAACCGACCAAAACTGGCATTTTTTTGATAAAATTTGATTACTTTGAAGGCACATCTGCGTCTGCATAATTCTCGCGTACATATTACGCAGCTAGGGAGCGCGTGATTAACCAAACGCGTTAGTAAAGCATGCGTTCAGTGTGCATTGAAATTTGAGCACACAAAACAGCTGCAAATTTTTTTTTGATTTCTTACTATTTATGAAAAAAATCGTTATCCCGCAGTCGTAAGCAACTTCATCTTAGAGAAAACCTCTTAATTTCTTACGATCCACTTTGTAACATGTTTGAATCATTCAAGCATCAATCACAAAATGGGCCAAATGTTGCTATAATATGGACCAACCTTGAGGCATCAACATAGCATTTTCCTTCAGCTGTCTTTTTTTTAAAACTCTTCCAACATCTATGCCCAATACATACATTAGATTAGCTCTTATTGATCATCCAATTGACACTAGCTCAATAGTCCTTTTCTTTCTGTAAACTCACCTCAAGAACAAGCTCCACAAACTCATTGCCAAGTTCCCTTCTGCCTTGTAGTAGAAAACTAAGCAGCAACCGAGGCGGCACTGTTGCAAGATCCATGGCTGGAGACATCAGGGATGGCGAGCCAGTCAGCGCAATTTGCATACCAAAATCATCATCACCTAGACCCAAATCACCTAGACCCAAATCCCTGCAATTTCAAAATAAATATCATGTTGGATACCCCTTCAATTCAACTAGTTGCAGACGTACACTTCATAGACTTTGAGGACCTAGAGCTTCCAAATTATGAAGTCTTTGGATTTTAAATTATGTTTATTTGAAATATCTCTGATAGAAGTATAAAACCGGAAAATTAAGTTCCAATCCCATACATAGTTTGCGAGGCAGGTCACGTCAAACCACCGTTGCGGACGTATTCACAGAAATTGCACTTTCTGGACTCTTTGTGTTCCAGTCAAAATTGCTATGAAGTGTGCAGATCTTTGGTTGAAACTAATACAGTTTTGCTTGCAAGAAGGACCAAACTTGAGAATACTAGCAATGAAAAAAATCAAAACTTAAATGTTTGAGTTATAATTTCACAATGTTCGACCAATGCAGACGTACATTTTTTTACGTTGCGGAAGTACTCTATGAAAATTTCAAAAAAAATTGAAATGCACGTCCGCAACAAGTTGCATCCATTATTTCTTAATAATGAACATGGATTTAGCAAGGGACAAAGTTTCAATTCAAAGGAGTTTCAATGAAGTTAAAATATTTTCAAAGTTAATTTGTTTCAAATAACAGGAAAAAGTAGTACAGGGTGGCTCAAAGTACCATTTTTTGAAATGTACGTCCGCAACATGCCATTTTTGACATTTTGTCCATATCTTGTAAATCCTGATTCTAAAGCAAATTTAAATATCAGTTCATTTGACAATATGCTATAACCTTTAATTTGAGACATAAATGGCGTTAATGAACGATGTTTAATTTTCGACGATTTTGAAAAGTGGTTGACCTAATTACGGAATAGCCCAATACCAAAAATTAGACATAAGTTCTTTACCTATTTCTTTTTTGATGAGTTTTAAATTTGAATACTCAATTCTTTGCAGACAGTCAATCACCACCAATAGATGGCTCACTTTGATCCTCTTCTGGATAGAGTGAGCGCTAGTGGTAGTCATTGTCCAGCCAAGAAGGATCATTCTGATGATAGGAGTTGGCCTGACATTCAAAACTGTCAATCTAAGTTTCAACAATTTCTGTTATTGTTATGATGAACTTATTTAATTTGTGATCAAACCTGATGAACCTTATTTGAATACTGATGATTTGAATCTAAGAAATAAAAGACCAATGAAAACGTAAAGGTTCAAAATTAATTAATGGGTACATTGAACTGATTTTTTAAACAAAATTTTGTGACCAGTTTTTGCTCATCCCAAGCTTGAAACATGGATTAAAAGTAGTCCAAGCTAGGCTCTATTGGGAGTTAAGATGGACTTTGTTTTCTTACATATACAATGTTTTTTGATGGGTTCTAGTCAATTTGAGGGTGCTGATTCCAAATCCGATGAGTGTCAAAATTCTACCCTTGAGCGTTTTTCAGGAAACACCAAAATCAAAATGGGCACCATTACAGGGGGGCAAATTTCAAAGTTGGTCAAATCTTGTTCAAAACCATGTCAATATGTTCCTCTCATCACAAGGATGCAGAAAAAGTATAGTTTTACCTATGTCACCTTCAAATTGACTAGAATCCATCAAAAAACATTGTATATGTAAGAAAACAAGTCCCAATGCCTGTAGCTTGGACTAAAGGTTGTGCTCATCCCCAGCTTGTTAATGTCACACTTACCCGGCAGATCCATCTTGGCCCGTAGTACCAGACAGTATGCTTCCAATATCAGCACCAGAATGGCCCAGCGTTAGTCTTATAATACGTGGTCCACTTGGCAAGTCTCGGCTACTTGTTGAATCATTTCGATTCAAACCTAGTCCATTAAACCTCATTCCCCGTTGCCTGAATGGAAAACCTGGAAAATCGGTATCATTATTTTCAGCTGATGTTGGTGGCTGTTGAGTTGTATTAGTGTTATCTTGGCTGTTATTTGATGCACTAGAGGTAGCGCTATCGGAATGACTGCGAGAGCGACGCTCAGCACTTCCAAGCCGGCCAAAGAAAGAATTCCTCCAGAAGCTGCGACTACTACTACCACTTTCTCTCTCATTTTCTCTGCCTTCTCTGCTTTGAGAGTGCTCCCTGCTAGAGTTACTGGAACTACTCCCTCTGCGTGATAGCAGATTACGGAACCGTGGGGAGGATGTGCGTGTGCGGGTCTGTTCTGAATTTGCCCTTGGCCTAGGTGGTGGTTCATGAGGTCGAAGGGATTCGTTAGTGGGCCTTAATAATGGGTGTTGTCTAAACACACTATTGGGTTGTCGTTGTGCATCTCTTGTTGATGTTGGGGGGTCTCTTGGGCTCAACGAAGCAGAAGTCCTTGGTGGCGGTACAGGGTTGCTATGTCTGTGTGAACTACCAAAAGAAGTACTGTAAGGATCTCTTGATAAAGTAGAGTTGGAGTCATTGTTTAGGGAAAGCCTAGGGCTTGTAGTACCTGAAAGGTCCTCTCTTGGACTTAAATCAATAAGCCCTGATCCAGATCGCAATGGTATTCGAGCAGATGCAAAATGATCTCTTGGGGGCACCTCTGGAGGAGAATTCGGAAGACTATGCATATCATCCAAGTCTCTGTTTAGTAATTCAGCATCACTTTCACGTTCATTTCTTTTAGGGCCTAAATCTGTTTCATTTGGTCCTTGTATGTGTGTGGTCTGATGTGATAAGGGCACGGGGATGGGAGGTGTTTCTTTGGAAGACCTTAGTGGGTTTTGGTTGGACACTTCATGATGAGAATTGTTCCTGTCATGAGAACGTCTGCGTCTTAAAAACCTAGTTAGTGTTGGAGATGATTGGCGTGTATTATTTTCTTTCTTGCCAGACACATTGCTCTTTAATCGACCAGTTATACCCCCTGCTAAGCTGGTACTGGAGGCATCTTGTGACAAAGATGTGCTGGTTTTAAAGCGCCTTGGCGTAGTTTTGCCTGGTTGCATATTTTTATCATTGTTCTTGTCCTTTAAGATTTTCACTGGTGCATCCAATGCATGGTTCCTTGGTGTTGGGAGGCTTTTTTCATAGCTACCATCCCTGGGAGCTCTTTGAAAAGGCATTAAACCATCAAAAGATGGTCTTTGCAGCAATCTTTTGAAGCCAGACTTCTTTGTCTGATTTGGCACAGGTTGACGCTGTGGGGATTTTGGTCTTCCACCTTCAGAGTCCCAATTGCGTCTAGAGTCATTGCCCTCCATTGACCTGGACAAATTAGAACTCCTGATGGAATTGTTGCTAGCAGATGGCTTAAATCCAGATGGTGTCTTTGAAACATCAATACTTCGATGACCAATTCTAGCTTTGATATTTCGTTGTCCTGTGATTGGAATATTTGAGGGGCTGTAATGCGGTTGGAATGTTGAATTACGGTTGGTAATAGAATCTTGGCCTACATGAAAGCGAGGGAGTGTGTTACTTGAGTTGTAAAGGGTTGGTAGTTTGTCTCGGCTTGAGGGCATCGCAAAAACTGGAATATAAAAGAGAAGAACAAATTATAAAGCATGCTGCAAATATTTTGAAACTTCGGCGACGAAAAAAACAAACCTTTTACGGGTGAGACCACAACTAAATTTGCGTTTTTGTAGATTTCTTTTAGTTTTGCTATTAAAGTCATTTAATCTACTGGGGTTTTTGCCAAAATTTGGTTAAATTAAAAAAAAAAAATTTGTAAAAAACACTCATTTTTAAAATTTTGTGATATTTTAGACATTTTTTTTTTTTAGAAAATAATAGCCAACCGACCGACCCTACTTGAAAGGTCCGCCCGTCCGAAAAACATGATGGGTTTTTTTGTCGCCTTAGTTTCCTTTTTTCATTCCAATATACACACAAGACTTGTTGACATTGACCAATGTACGAGGGTCATTCAAAAAGTTCTACCTGTTGTTTCATAACTTTTGTTTTATTAAAGGTAGCTACTTGAAAATTGGCAAAAAAATATCTAAGAATGTCATCTACATAT
>JXSR01S073817.1:94245-113852 GCA_000969725.1 Ophiothrix spiculata | reverse complement strand
TCGTGCTACGGGGGGGAACTCAGGCAGGCTAGCCATTCCGTGTTTAGATATAGACTTGGGTGATTGCGTAATGATTGATGGGTGACGTATTTGGACTTAGGCTTTGAATGGTTTTGTATGGTTTTACGCGGTTAGGGTTAAAGCAAGATATTTGTATACTGATTTCCACATTAAAAATAAGAACTTTAGAACAGCAATTAAACTTTTTTTAAGAAACCATATCCCAGAACCATACCATACCAATCTTCTTCATGTGTACGTTGTGACCTTAAGAACACACAATTGATTACTGACCCACAGTTAGCCGACTTAACATTAATCTGTCAGCTCGTTCTATATTAACCCTAACCCTGGCACACCAAAGTGCATAGAATCCTACACAACACAGAAAAACAGGCAAGCTATTCAGTCCCAGCCCATACAGCAAAACACAAGGTTTGTGTGCGAGTCATGCATGAACTTGAACTTGAAACTGCAAGGACTGTGCTTGTAATCCTACAACATGCAGTTCAGGATACAATTTTGTATGCTTAGAAATTTGATTGTATTGTCATTGTATGGTCCAGGATGGTTAGGGTAGATACAACCTTGATAATTTAGTACTAAAAACAATGATGATGTACTATTGGTATGCTAGAGTCACAGTCAGAATTGTTACCCTGTGAATGCATGGTTGTTGTTCAATGAAGCTTGATCCATTGAATGTCAAACTTAACTCTAAAAGAGCCGGGGGGGGGGGGGGGGATTTTTTTTACACCTCCGCCGGTTGTTATTTTTCAATCTGACAAGATCTTAAAATTTCTGTATCTGAACGCAATGAATGCAAGGAGTAAGAGAGTTCAGAGTCATTAACGTTAGGAGACAATTCAACCAGGTTATGATATGCCAATAATGGCAGGTCTATTACTAAAACTATAATTTAAGTTTGTAAGTTCAACATGCGTATCACCCAGCTGGGTACCTCTTGGTACCTCACGTGTTGCACTGAACATGTGCCTCTTATCCTTTTTGAGGCACTAACGGTAAGCAAATTCCGCAGCCTGAAACACATGTGTGCATTTAAATGGAGCTACTAGAGTTTTGGATTATGCAACGCACCTTGAGGTTACCTGTGTTAAAATAAATGCACACAAATAGGCTTGATAAACTTTTGATTCATTGATAAGATACAAACAATTATTATTTGAAAAGCTCATTTATTTCCACTAACGTTCTTCAGTCATCAAACGGTGTGTTTATAAAGCTCTATCTATAGCCTATAATAACACATGAAAAAGACGTACTTGTACCAAGATTTATAAAAGGGGTCATCGGGTACGTTGACTTACATGCTCTACGGAATTTGTATAGCTCCCCACATGATCGCCGAAACAAGATTATCATTGCAGTAACTTAGGCGATCATGTTTTACGATCAACTTAAATGAGATCACATGGTCTCAGCTGAGCGTACACACCATGCAGATTTGTTTTGTAGGAAACTTAATTATAAAGTCATAATTTGAAAATGAATATTAACAGGCCTATAGATTTTTATATTCAGCCATCATTATTAAGTTTGAGATGCTCCAAATCAAAAGGCGGAATTTCCAAACAAGTCGGACTATTATCGTGCAAGACAGAACTTTATGAAGGCAAACAATTTGACTTTCTATTTTTTGGAGATATGCTTAACATTGCTTATAATACAAATAAAAGAGGCGATCTCTGATCGTTATATTACCAAATCATCAAATGTTGCAAGTTATCAAAACCCAATACGGCGAAGCAATTGTCCGATACGGCGATTATAACTATAAGAGATAAATTGATGAAAAATTCCTTTCCACCGAAATAGGCAGCTGGAGAGCATGCTTAAGTGTACCTGCGGTACTCCATGTCTCACATTTACATCCCATTCAATCATTATACCGTATCAAAATTAAAACATTCAAAATTTTAGTTGAACTCCAATTTCCAGCATAAACCCGCACACATTTCAAGCAAGACAAACAAATCTACGAACATAAATTTAGCAATGTTGCTTTTCTGTTTAAGTCTTTTAAGGTTTTTCCTTTCACTTTATTCATGTACAGGTCCAATTTAAGCTGTTGTGTCTGTTTTGGTCAGGTGGTGGTGTATGCTTGTCATTGATAAACAACACATGACATGAACTTTCCATGTCAATCTTAGAAACACTACGTACCCACTGAACTGCAAATTATCTTCTCAAACTGACGAAAGTTTAAAACATAAAGGATACCTTCCCTTTTCAGTCTCATGACATGACAGTCTTCGTTCTGTTTTTGGCTTCCCTGTCCACTTGAAACTTCTTGAGATTCTTCATCGTCTTCTGCAGCATCTGTATACAAGTCAATGGAACACAGCGGGAAACATGCCGTCAAACACGTACTTTAGATAAAAATTACACGAAAATGCGATATCGAACTGCTCATTAATTGAACCTGAGTGATACCTGAAAACCTCTAGCTTACCTTTTTCACCTTTTTGAGCGACAGACTCAGCCCATTCGTCCCAGGACCGGCCCTGAAACATCGATGGACTGCTTCTATCTGTGGTCGCCATTGCAGTCCTGTCGTGTTGCTCTCCATCCGTCCCATCATGCATTTCGTGTGACGTCACTCGCCGTCAGTTCCATTCATTTATTTACCCCTGAAAACTTTTTTTGGGGTAACAACTAAAAACAATTTTCAAGAGAATGTTTCTTAGAACTTAAAAAGATCAAATATTTACACCTTTTGAATCTGTCACAATTTACAATTAGAAAGATTCACAGCTATTAAAGAGCAGTTAACAGAAAATGACAAAAAAAGAGAGAGACTAAAACTCAAATTTGTCAACTTTCGTTATCATCTATTGTCCATGCACTACATCTTTCAATTGAACAAAGGAAGCGCTTTTATAAGAAAGTTGTAGTAAGGCAGTTGTTGACTGGAATTAACCAACTATTTTTTATGAATCGTTAGATGAGATAAGTTGGCTTACTTCTCTCAGTCATTAAATAGGCCAAAAAACTGGAGTTAACTGGGACTAAGAATTCTAAAAGATTTATAAGACCCCAACTTCGACACTGGAGATTTGCGTTTAGATTTTTTTTTACTCTGCAACTAAATATCCCATATAGGCTAGTCCGTCATATTAACATAATATCATTTGTAATTAGAAGAAAATAAATAAAATAAAATAGAGTAGGTTAATTCATCAAATTGATTGGGATACGGTCACGGTACTTTATTTTATTTCGTTTCATGTGTAGGCCTATGTTACTAGTACCCATATTGTTTATTTTATTAGAAAAAAACTAAACTAAACTTGTTTTACTGAACCTCTGTTGTCAGCTAGCATAACTTTGATGCCATCTAGATTTCATACCACTCTTATTTTGTTGAATCTCTGTTGCCATCTAGAGTAACACACCACTCTTGTTTTCTGTACCTGTGCAGCTGTGTTGCCATCTAAAGTACACCCAACTCTTATTTGGTTGACCTTCTGGTTTTATTTTGTGTAGGCCTATGTTACTACCCATATTGTATCCATTGAAAAAAACTAAACTAAACTTGTTTTACTGAACCTCTGTTGTCAGCTAGCATAACACACCAATTTTGTTTCCTGTAACTTTGATGCCATATAGATTTCATGCACTCTTATTTTGTTGAATCTCTGCTGCCATCATAGTAAAGAAACACACTACTCTTGTTTTCTGTACCTGTGTTGCCCTCGAAAATAGACACCACTCTTGTTTTACTGAACCTCTGTTGTCAACTCGAGTATTAAACGCATCACCACTGTTTCTGCAACTTTGTTGCCATCTAGATTTTTCACCATTCTAATTTTGCTTCAACCTCTATTGCCATCTATAATAACGTAACTCTCGTTTCCTGTACCTTTGTTGCCATCTAGAGTACACATCACTCTACCTTTGCTGAACCTCTTTTGGCATCAAGAGTAACACACCAGTCTTGTTTTCTGTACCTGTGTTGCCATCTAGAGTTCACACCCCTCTTGTTTTGTTGAACCTCTGTTGCCATCTAGAGTAACACACAACTCTTGTTTTCCGTACCAGTGTTGCCATCTAGAGTACACACCCCTCTTGTTTTGTTAAACCTCAGACTCTGTTTATAATTATTCGACAGAGAGCCATGCAGGGTAATCCCAATAGTGCAAATGCATTTAATTCAAGGGACGCCTCCTTGATGAGAAAGACAGAAAAATTGAAAGAATTTTTGATTTTAGGAGGAGGAAACTGAAGTGCTCAGAGAAAATTTGCGAGGCTGAGTATCGATTGACAATCAAATTCACATACAACCTAGGTTTGACTGACCTGGTCCGCAATGGTGAAAGGCGAGGAAACCTGGTCCGCAATGGTGAAAGGCGAGGAAAGAATCGCTGAGGCAACCCATCCCGTAACACACCACTCTTGTTTTCTGTATCTGTGTTGCCATCTAGAGTATACACCACTCTAGCTTTGCTGAACCTCTGTTACCATCTAGAGAAACACACCACTCTTTGTTTTCTGTACCTGTGTTGCCATCTAGAATACACAACACTCTAGCTTTGCTGAACCTCTTTTGCCATCATCAAGAGTAACACACCAGTCTTGTTTTCTGTACCTGTGTTGCCATCTAGAGTTCACACCCCTCTTGTTTTGTTGAACATCTGTTGCCATCAAGAGTAACACACCACTCTTGTTTTCTGTACCTGTGTTGCCATCTAAAGTACACACCACTCTTATTTCGCTTAACCTCTGTTGCCATCAAGAGTAACACACCACTGTTACACCACTCTTATTTTGCTGAACCTATGTTGCCATCTAGAGCAACACACCACTCTTGTTTTCTGTTTTCTATACCTGTGTTGCCTCTAGAGCACATACCACTGTTGTTTTGCTGAACCTCTGTTGTCATCTAGGGTAACACACCACTTTTGTTTGCTGTACCTTTGTTGCCATCTAGAGTACTCATCTCTTGTTTTGCAGATCCTCTGTTGTCATCAAGAGTAACACATCACTCTTGCTTTGCTAAACCCCAGTTACCATCTAGAATGACACACCATTCTTGTTTTCTGTACCCGTGTTGCCATCTAGAGTACACACCACTTTTGTTTTGCTGAACCTGTTTCCATGAAGAGTAACACGTCACTTTTGTTTTCTGTACCTTTGTTACCATCTAGAGCAACACAAATCTCTTGATTTCTGTGCCTGTGGCCATCTAGCGTACACACCACTCTTGTTTGAGTGAAAATCTGTTGCCATCTAGAGTAACACGCCATTCTTGTTTCCTGTACCTTTGTTGCCAGCTAGAGTACACATCTCTCTTGTTTCGTTGACCCTCTATTGTCATCTAGAGTACATATCACTCTCGTTTTTGTAACTTTGTTGCAATCTAGAGTACGCACCACTCTTGTTTTGTTGACCCTCTGTTGTCATCAAGAGTAACACACCACTAATAATTTCTGTACCTGTGTTGCCATCTAGCGTACACACCATTCTTGTTTTACTGAACCTCTGTTACCATCTAGAGTAACATACCACTCTTGTTTTTTGTACCTGTGTTGCCAGCTAGAGTACACACCTCTGTTGTTTTGTTGACCCTCTGTTGCCATCTAAAGTAACACACCACTCTTGTTTTGCTGAACCTCTGTTTCCATCTAGAGTAACACACCACTGTTGTTGTCTGTGCTTGTGTTGCCATCTTGAGTACACACCACTATTGTTTTGCTGAACCTATGTTGTCATCTAGAGTAACACACCGCTGTTGTTTTCTGTACCTGTGTTGCCATCTAGAGTACACAACACTCTTGTTTTGCTGAACATCTGTTTCCATCTAGAGTAACACACCACTCTTGTTTTATGTACCTATGTGGCAATCTAAAGTTCAGAGTTCAGAATTCTCTTGTTTGGCTGAACCTCTGTTGCCATCTACAGTAACACAAAACTCTGTACATTTTTTGCCATCTAGAGTACACTCCACTCTTGTTTTGCTGAACCTCTGTTGTCATCAAGAGTAACACATCACTCTTGTTTTATGTACCTTTGTTGCCGTCTAGATTTTGTACCACTCTTCCTTTTTGTTCCTGTGTTACCATCTAGAGTACACACCGCTCTTGTTTTGCTGAACCTCTGTTATCATCTAAGGTAACACACAACTCTTGCTTTCTGTATCTTTGTTGCCGTCTAGAGTACACACACCCGATCTTGTTTTGTTTACCCTCTGTTGCCAACTAAAGTACACTACTCTTGTATTGCTGAACCTCTGTTACCATCTAGAGTAACACATCAACCACACCACTGTTGTTTTCTGTACCCGTGTTGCCATCTAGAGTACACGCCATTCTTGTATTGCTGAACCTCCGTTTCCATCTAGAGTAACACACCACTCTTGTTTTCTGTACCTATGTTGCCATCTAGAGTACACTCCAGACTCTTGTTTTGCTGAACCTCTGTTGTCATCAAGAGTGACACATCACTCTTGTTTTATGTACCTTTGTTACCATCTAGATTTTATACCACTCTTCTTTTCTGTACCTGTGTTACCATCTAGAGTACACACCGCTCTTGTTTTGCTGAACCCTTTGTTACCATCTAGATTTTATACCACTCTTCTTTTCTGTACCTGTGTTACCATCTAGAGTACACACCGCTCTTGTTTTGCTGAACCTCTGATGTCATTTAAGGTAACACACAACTCTTGCTTTCTGTATCTTTGTTGCCGTCTAGAGTACACACCCCTCTTGTTTTGTTGACCCTCTGTTGCCAACAAGAGTACACTACTCTTGTATTGCTGAACCTCTGTTACCATCTAGGGCAACACAACACTCTTGTTTTCTGATTTTAAACTCTGTTGGTTTTTTGTATTTTTGTATTATTGTATTTCTATTATTATTGTTTATTGTTTACGGAATGTGCTGAACAAATAACAAACAAACAAACAAATCAAGATTTTAGAGCACTCTTGTTTTGCTGAACGTCTGTTACCATCTAGACTAACACACAACTCTTGTTTTCTGTACCTGTGTTGCCATCTAGAGTACACACCACTCTTGTTTAGCTGAATATAAGTTGCCATATAGAGTACCACATCATTCTTGTTGCCACTTTAAGTATTGCACTTGGGTGTCATCATTTTATGTGAATTTTGTTACCACATTAGAGTATTGCTCTGGTGTATTTGTTGCCACTTAGAGCGTTGTTCTTATGTTGTGAATTGTTGCCCCCCAGAGTGCTGCTCTTGTATGTTGTGAATTTGATGCCACCTAGAGTACTGCCCATGTGTGTTATGAATTTGTTGCCACCTAAAGTATTGCACTTGTGTTAAGTGAATTTGTTGCCACCTAGAGTATTGTCACCTAGAGCATTGCTCATGCTGTTTGAATTTGTTGCCTAATAAAGTATTCTTGTTTTTATGTTGCCAACTAGAGTATTGCACTCGTGTGTTTTGAATGTGTTGCCACCTAGAGTGTTGCTCTCGTGTTTTGAATGTGTTGCCACCTAGAGTATTGCTCTTGTGTATTGTGAATTTGTTGCCACCTAGAGTATTGTTCTTCTGTATTGTGAATGTTTTACCACCTAGCGGATTGCTCTTGTGTGTTGTGTATTTGTTGCCACATAAGGTATTACTCTGATGTGTTGTGAATTTGCTGCCACCTGGAATATTGCTCTTCTGTGTTGTGAATTTGTCGCCATCTAGAGTATTGCTCTTGTGTGTTGTGAATTTGTTGCCATCTAGAGTGCTGCTCTTGTGTGTTGTGAATTTGTGCCACAAAGAGTATTGCTCTTGTGTATTACGAATTTGTTGCCATCTAGAGTATTGCTCTCGTGTGTTGTGAATTTGTTACCACCTAGAGTATTGCTCTTATATGTTGTGTATTTGTTGCCACGTAGAATATTGCTCTTCTGTGTTGTGAATTTGTTGCCATTAAGAGTATTGCACTCGTGTGTTGTGAATTTGTGCCACCTAGAGTATTGCTCTCATGTGTTGTGAATTTGTTGCCATCTAGAGTATTGCTCTTGTGTGTTGTGAATTTGTTGCCATCTAGAGTATTGCACTTGTGTGTTGTGTTTTTGTTGTCAGCTAGAGTATTGCTCGTGTGTGTTGTGTATTTGTTGCCACCTAAAGTATTGTTCTTGTGTTGTGAATTTGATGCCACCTAGAGTATTGTACTTGTGTGTTGTGAATTTGATACCACCTGGAGTACTGCCCTTGTGTGTTATGAATTTGTTGCCACGTAAAGTATTGCACTTGTGTTAAGTGAATTTGTTGCCACCTAGAGTATTGCACTTGTTTTGTGAATTTGCTGCCACATTGAGTATTGTCACCTAGAGCATTGCTCATGTGTGTAAATTTGTTGCCACATAAAGTTTTCTTGTGTATATGTTGGCACCTAGAGTATTGCCCATGTTTGTATGTTGCCACCTAGAGTATTGCTCTCGTGTTTTGTTAATTTGTTGCCACCTAGAGCATTGCTCATGTGTGTGAATTTGTTGCCACCTAGAGTATTGCACTTGTGTGATGCGTATTTGTTGCTACCAAGGGTATTGCTCGTGTGTGTTGTGTATTTGTTGTCACCTAGATTATTGCTCGTGTGTGTTGTGTATTTGTTGCCACCTAAAGTATTGTTCTTGTGTTGTGAATTTGATGCCACCTAGACTGCCCTTTTATGAATTTGTTGCCACCTAAAGTATTGCACTTGTGTTAAGTGAATTTGTTGCCACCTAGAGTATTGTCACCTAGAACATTACTCATGTGTGTGAATTTGTTGCCACATTAAGTATTCTTGTGTATATGTTGCCACCTAGAGCATTGCTCATGTGTGTGAATTTGTTGCCCCATAAAGTATTCTTGTTTATATGTTGCCACCTAGAGTATTGCTCATGTGTGTGAACTTGTTGCAACCTAGAGTATTGCTCTCGTGTTTTGTGAATTTGTTGCCACCTAAAGCATTGCTCATGTGTGTGAATTTGTTGCCACCTAGAGCATTGCTCATGTGTGTGAACTTGTTGCCACCTAGAGTATTGCTCTCTTGTTTTGTGAATTTGTTGCCCCCTAGAGCATTGCTCATGTGTGTGAATTTGTTGCCACCTGTAGTATTGCTCTCGTGTTTTGTGAATTTGTTGCCACATAGAATATTGCTCTTGTGTGTTGTGAATTTGTTGCCACCTAGAATATTGTTATTGTGTATTGTGAATTTGCTACCACCTAGAGTATAATTGGTCTTGTGTGTTATGTATTTTTGTCACCTAGAGGATTAATCTTGTGTATTGTGTATTTGTTGCCACCTAAGGAATTACTCTGGTGTGTTGTGAATTTGTTGCCACCTAGAGTATTGCACTCGTGTGTTGTGAATTTGTGCCACCTAGAGTATTGCTCTTGTGTGTTGTGATTTTTTCGCCATCTAGAGTATTGCTCTTGTGTATTGTGAATTTGTTGCCATCTAGAGTATTGCTCTTGTGTATTGTGAAGTAATTGCCACCCAGAGAATTGCTCTTATGTATTGTGAATTTGTTTCCATCTACAGTATTGCTCTTCTATGTTGTGAATTTGTTGCCACCTAGAGTATTGCTCTTGTGTATTGTGAATTTTTTGTTGCCATCTAGAGTATTGCTCTTGTGTATTGTGAATTTATTGCCACCTAGAAAATTGCTCTAGTGTATTGAGAATTTTTTTGCCACCTAGAGTGCACACGTGTGTGTTGTGTATTGTTGCCGCATAGAGTATTGCTCTTCTATGTTGTGTATTTGTTGTCACCAACTTAATTGTTCTTGTGTATTGTGAATTTATTGCCATCTAGAGTATTGCTCTTGTGTGTTGTGAATTTGTTGCCATCTAGAGTATTGCTCTTGCAATGTGTTGGGTATTTGTTGCCACCTAGAGTATAATTGCTCTTGTGTGTTGGGTATTTGTTGCCACCTAGAGTATTGCTCTTGTGTGTTGCATATTTGTTGCCATCTAGAGTATTGCTCTTGTGTGTTGCATATTTGTTGCCATCTAGAGTATTGCTCTTGTGTGTTGCATATTTGTTGCCATCTAGAGTATTGCTCTTATGTATTGTGAATTTGTTGCCATCATGTGTATGGCTCTTGTGTATTGTGAATTTGTTGCCATCTAGAGTATTGCTTTTATGTATTGTAAATTTGTTGCTACTTAGAGTATTGCTCTTGTGTATTGTGAATTTATTGCCACCTCAAGTATTGCTTTGGCGTGTTGCGTATTTGTTGCCACCTAGAGTGCACACGTGTGTGCTGTGTATTGTGGCTGCCTAGAGTATTGCTCTTCTATGTTGTGTATGTGTTGTCACCATGAGTTAATTGTTCTTGTGTATTGTGAATTTATTGCCATCTAGAGTATTGCTCTTGTGTTGTGTATGTGTTGTCACCATGAGTTAATTGTTCTTGTGTATTGTGAATTTATTGCCATCTAGAGTATTGCTCTTGTGTTGTGTATTTGTTGTCACCTAGTTAATTGCTCTTGTGTGCTGTGAATTTATTGCCATCTAGAGTATTAAACTCATGTGTTGTGGATTTGTTGCCATCTAGAGTAGTGCTCTTGTGTGTTTTGTATTTGTTGCCATCTAGAGAATTGCTTTTGTGTGTTGTGTATTTGTGGAATTGTTCTTGTGTGTTGGGTATTTGTTGCCACGTAGAGTATTGCTCTTGTGTGTTGCATATTTGTTGCCATCTAGGGTATTGCTCTTGTGTGTTGCGTATTTGTTGCCACCTAAGGTATTGCTCTTGTGTGTTGCATATTTGTTGCCACCTAAGGTATTGCTCTTGTGTGTTTTGAATTTGTTGCCACCTAGAGTATTGCTCTTATGTATTGTGAATTTGTTGCCATCTAGAGTATTGCTCTTGTGTGTTGCGTATTTGTTGCCATCTAGAGTATTGCTTTTGTGTGCTGCGTATTTGTTGCTAACAAGGGTATTGCTCTTGTGTGTTGCGTATTTGTTGCCACCTAGAGTATTTCTCTTATGTATTGTGAACTTGTTGCCATCTAGAGTATTGATCTTGTGTGTTGTGAATTTGTTCCCATCTAGAATATTGCTCTAGTGTGTCGCGTATTTGTTGCTACCTAGGGTATTGCTCTTGTGTGTTGCGTATTTGTTGCCACCTAGGTATTGCTCTTGTGTGTTTAGAATTTGTTGCCACCTAGAGTATTGCTCTTGTGTGTTGTGTATTTGTTGCCACCTAGAGTATTGCTCTTGTGTATTTGTTGACACCTAGAGTATTGCTCTTCTATGTTGTGTATTTGTTGCAACCTAGAGTATTGCTCTTGTGTGTAGTGTATTTGTTGCCACCTAGAGTATTGCTCTTGTGTATTGTGAATTTGTTGCCAACTAGGGTATTGATCATGTGTTTTGAATTTGTTGCCACCTAAAGTATCATTCTTGTATCTTGAGTATTTGTTTCCACCTTGAGAAATGCTTTTGTGTATTGTGAATACCTAAAATATTGCACTCATCTATTGTGAATTTGTTGCCATCTAGAGGATTGCTCTTTTGAGTTTGTTGCCACCTAATGAATTGCTCTTATGTATTTTTTTTTTTAGGCTTTTTTTTTTTTGATATTTTACATTTTGTACCCAAATATATTAATCGGTTGTCATGGCAACCACAAAAATACTGGTTCTTGGAACCACGCGATACCCCTTGCCGATGTGATCCCAAACAATAGTCTCGACTGTGTTAACGACCGCCTATTTCATTGACCGGCTACTTCGTTAATTGCCTACTTCATAATCCATCATAATGGAACAATTTGACACCTTAAACCTTTGAAATTGAAAATTTGACCCCAAGGGAAAGGTCGGACGATGGGTTCACAATTGACACATTTGATAGCTGGTCCAACATGAACAATTTGACACCTTAACCTTTGTAATTGGACAAAGTTGAAAATTTGACCCCAAGGGATAGGTCGGAGGAGTGTGTCACCATCGACACTTTTGATCGCTGGTCCAAGACAAACAATTTGACACCTTAACCTTTGAAATCGGACAAAGTAAAAAAAAAATTGACCCCAAGAGAAAGGTCAACCTTTCTTTTGACCTTTGACCCCAAGGTTGGATGATGGGGGTCACCATTGACACTGGTCAAAGACGAACAATTTGACACCTTAACCTTTGAAATCGGACAAAGTTGAAAATTTGACCCCAAGGGAAAGGTGGGACGACGGTGTCACTATTGACACTTTTGATTGCTGGTCCAAGACGAACAATTTGACACCTTAACCTTTGAAATTGGACAAAGTTGAAATTATCCCCAAGGTTTGACCCCTATATGATCTTTGACCTCAAGACCCTTAACCTCACCACTTGTCCACCACCCATTGATCATTGCTACCGAGTTTGATTTGAATTGAAGCAACGCTTTTCAAATGAGGCCAAATTGACAATTTCAGCCTGTTTTGCAACTTGACCTCATACGACCTCTGACCTTAGTATGTGACCTTTGACCTTATCCACAAATGCGGGTTCCCATGCTGCACCCACGTTTGGTCAAAATCCATTGAAGTATGCAGAAGTTAAAGGCAAATGTCAACCCTTTTCACAACACCGACAACACAGACACCCACACTATGCCATAATCCCCTTCTACTTTTCATGCCATAAACCCCCTTCTACTTTTCAAGCCAAGGGGCAAGGGGATAAAAAAAAATCTCTTCATTAGGTTGCAGGACTTAACCTTTGAAATCAAGGGATTTTTTAAAATGCATTTAAAAACATAAAAATACCAAAATAACCCATGTAGAAGTTAATTTTTGAGCAAAGTTTTCATAAATGCATTTACCCAATTTTTTATATTTGACCTTAGACCTCAGTTCATTCGCATATGGTGACTGAGATATTGTCAATTCATATGTATTTCATTGGTTCATGCTGAAAACATTGATGTATAACATGCCCATATTTTATTCTTCAAAAATGGTGCAAACAAAATCATTTAATAATTAATGAATGATTTAATACCAGTCCAATTAGCAAGATTAACTTCAAAAATTTAGGGAAAAATACTATTTTCTACATATTCTGGAATTAATTTTAGGCAATAAGGGTCACATTCTGCTTGCCAACAGCAGACGACACTACACAATTTATTTACCGATGTGGTGGCCACAGACTCAACCAGACAGACAACATAAGGGCCAAATCATAGTCGGCCTCCAAACAAAATGTTTCCTACCAAACATTTGGTCGTGACGTCAATATGACGAGTGACTCCAAACAAAATAACCTCAACACCGAGTTGAGACCAAATAAAACTTCGTGCTAGATTGAACATGTTATTGAATTGCCATATGCATTGGACCAAATGTTTGGTAGGAAAAATATTTTTGGAGGCCGACTATGATTTGGCCCTAAGAAATGAATATATCATCTTTATATCAGTTTAGTTATGATTATTGATTTCATTGAAACTTTATTCCTGTAAATTACAATGAAACAAACCAACACAAGCATTACATTAATTATGCAATATTTCCAATGAAACTGAAACAAATATTTACGTTAAATTCATAAGATTACCACATTCAAGTTTCTGTGTACCTTGACTTCACGCCACTGATAGCCACTTGGACTGTAGCAATAACATTAAACTAAAACAAAAATATCGAGAAAATTGTTTAATTATCCTGCGGGTGTGACGTTACCTTTTATGGAGCACTTGGTAACTCGCTGGGAACCACAGGTTCTGACTGGTCGCTTTGTTTTGGAACCACCCAAACAGGTCAGCTGCCGATTGTATTTTGAGGCAGCCCCTTATAGGTAAAAGAAAAATTTATTGGACAGTGTAAACAAAATACATAGTAAGGGTTGCATTTACAAACAACAGGGCCCAGCGCTATGGATTTTCATTTACATTGTCCAATAAATTTTTTGTTAAGCCTTTAGTTACACACAGAGCAGTATCATCTGTATCGTTTCCCTACAGCGCGACTTGTGCATTATGGCAAAGTTGCCCAAAACGACATTTTACAAGACCCTTGCTTTCATTTCCAGTATCTCAAAGTACAATACGCGATTACATTTTGAGACAAAAGTGTAAATAGTTGAGTTTGTAGTTACCTTGTTTGCTATTAGGATTTTGTAACAAATATTTAATAGCTACTTTTTCTCTGGATGTGCTTCACCCCTAATTATTGCAATGCGAATATTAACAAACAAAATTATCAATTCATATTCTTAACATAGTAAATTAACAATTAATTATTACTGAATTAATCATTTCATAACATTGAAATATAAGATTCCATAAATTTCATTTTGAAGATAAATTAATTTGAACGTAAATATTGTACCATTTCATTAAAAAAAAAAATTGCTGCAAAATCAATATTCTTTGGTTTGAAAATAAATATGTTATTCCCATGTACTTTGTACGTACATGTGTACCAGTGACAACAATGGGCTAGTAACTGCGAAAGGGACCATATGTAGCAGTACATCCGACAAAAAAATCGTGAATTGTGCAAAACGTCAGGAATCGTGCAAACCAGGTTCGCACTTTATGCAAATAGGCTGCGAACTGACTGGCAACACCTGCCTATTCTGACATGTATATGAAATCTGGCAACCCTAACAAAATAAATACACCGTGAAAGTAGTGACGTCACAATTATGATAATTAGACCAACACGTGCAATTTTGTTCCAAACAAACGTGGTCGCCACTTTTACCACAAGTTAAGTCTATGGGATTAATTTCTATTTTAGTTTTAGTACTTTTGAATCCAAATGTAGCAAGAATAAGCATAAACCATGGTAATGTGTTATAGAAAAGAGTCTTATAATAAGACCAGAAGGGCATCCCTTTCACTATTTGTTCAGTTTGTGAACAAAAATTGAATATAAATGTGGTCTGATTTTTATATGTACATACGTGTATTGTGTTTATATGTGTGATCAGTGGAACCACTACATTTGTTTGGAACCAGATAGCACGTGTTGGCTCCTAATTATCATAAATATGACGTCATAAATTTTCCCTGGCATATAGTGATAAGTGATATTATTCAATGTAGGTTACTATTAGATGATCAAATACTGATCACACTCTCAAGTTCACCCAGAGCAGATGTGGGCCATATGCAGACTTTTTCTTCTTCCGATATGCCATCAACTTCTTAAAAATAATACTTAATTACCTGGATCATGTACAATATTCACTTCAGAAGTCTTAATCTAAAAACTCTGTAGTGTTAACTGTAATGACAGTGAATATTTGTCCCATTTATGTGGCAAATTGACCAAATACAGTTAAAAATAAAGTTGACAGCCCCTGTTCTAGTAAATATCATAGTCCGCTATGACTTATACGTGTTATATTTAATATCAAAAATGCAAAGATGAGCATGTCAACTAAAAACCAACATCCTTACATAATGAAAACATAAAAACATGGTACAGGGCCAAACAGTAAAAGAGCCCTGCAGTGTGGATTTGAATGGTTACAGGAATGGAGACTTTTGGACTACAACTATTATAAACATGGATATTTTATTTTGGTAGGTGTATTTAAATATTTTGACAATACAATATGGTGGTTTATTATGTAATGTTCCACAATGAACCAAATGTAAACTTTTTACACCCAATAATTTAGATATACTGCATAGTTCCTATTAATCACCCACGTCCATTGTTTCCCCAAAACGACCAATTTCCAAGCATTTTCTTACATAATTAGGTTTACCATTCTTGCAAGTTACAGCAAAAAGATCCTGGAGGTTGATAAACGAGGTCATGGTCCCGGAAATAAAGCAAACTTTTTCACTACTTCCAGGTTGGGAGGTCGGGATATCAGAAATAAAGCAACAATTTTCACTACTTCCAGGTTTTTGCAACCGATATTGCCATATTTCTTAAGCTTACACTACAAATGTGTGCACTTATTATGTAAGAAGCGAGTTAACAATTGGTCTCTAATAAACGTCCCCTTTTGTAAAATGCTACGCCCAGTGGGCGATTAATAGAAGCTGTTACGCCCCAAAGGTCAAATATATTACTCAATTGATTCGATAGAAAAAGTAAAGTGAAATAATTATGGGTTTCAGTCAGTGTTTCCGCTAAGGTTTTTGAGCTTGCACCAATTCAAGCAAGTTTGACAAAGTTTAAGAGGTGCTTGCGCCAAAATCATGAGCAGTGGCTAAAAATTGGCTCAATAAAGCTAGAAAAATATCTTTCTCACACATTTTCAGAAATTCATTGCGCAAATTTTTGCCGCTCCTGCGCCAATGGAAACACTGGTTTCAGTGACTGCATAATAAAATATTTTCACTAGTGACACATATTATTCTCAATTTTTTTTTTTTTTATCTCATGAACATTTTACTGAAATTTAATCTGAAGTTGTAACATAACACCCTATACAGTGTGAGGCAATTTTTGTTGAAATAAAAGTTGGTGCTGGAAGAAAATCCGCATTGGTGAGATGTAAATAATGAAAAGGGCGACAGATTCCAATTTGACATCATGCACGAGAATATACAATGTAACACACCCACTTGAAATGCAAAAACAATGACAGACCCCGCCCCTCCCAGCATCTTTTGCTTGATACAAAATAGAAATACAGGTAACATTTCATATTTTTATAAAGTCTATGCTGATTGGTCACACAAATGACATTTCACTTTAATATTGTATAATAAACCAATCAGACGTGATGTAAGACATAATAGCTATTATTGAATCAAGATATTGTACAAAACAGTTGATTGGATACACGCATGACTAGGATCTTTTAATAAGCCAATCAGAAACTTTATAAAGGGAATTTACATGGGAAACATTAATATGCTGTTTTACAGGCTTTAAGAAACAACACTTAAATGGGCTATTCATGAAATTAATTGCACACCCCCTGATTTTACAAATCTTGTGCCTTCGCAAAAAGGTGTGATACTAATTCCTGGAATAGCTCAATGCAAGTTTACAAATATCGTGGGGTCAGTATTTACATTATTTGACACCAGAACCAGCTTGGTATATCCTGCGAGACACCTTGTATGAAAGTTTAACTACGCTTCTGAAATCTTCACTAAGTTACTAATCTATTATATCAGCTGGCTTTTTTATCGTTAGTCTTCAATATCCTTAAGTCACATCTAAATTTTTAGGCCCGTATTCCAAAAAGGTGTTTAGCTAAACACGGTTTAAACTTATCAACTGTCCAGTAATGATACGCACTGTTGAAGATTTCGAATGGAACAAAACAATGAGCCGTGCTGTTGACGAGAAATAAAACCGTGGTTTACCTATACACCTTGCTGGAATACAGGCCTTATTATTTTAATTTTGGTTGAAAATCAAGAATAGTCTTACTGTGTGGAAAGTTTATTTGTTTCTATGCAGAGAATCATTTCTTTACTACGTGTAAGACTAGAAATACTGATAGAGTATTTTATAGCTGATAAATTTTAAACATTTTTTTTTACAAAATGCAAGAATGCATCAATTTATCTGGCAACACTGCTCAGATCTAACAAATAAATTTACATATGTACAAATCACAACTTAGTACATTTTGGTAGGAATATATTCTAAGCAACAAGGATAATTTTTATATCCCCAAAACAATTTCTCAAATAACTTCAAAAAATAAATTCATATCAAGTATCTTGAACTGATACGAAAAATAATGACGACTAGGTCAGCCATTTCCAGCAACACTAGTCTTTTTCACTCTTTCTTATATATCATCTTGTTTGAACCACTTCATAATTGATAAATCTCACTTCAATTCTTTAAACATTTATACCGTTAAACATGCTGGAGCACTATTATAGGCCAAACAACAATTTCAATTGACAAGATGCTGGATAGGTGGGCCCCACATCCTGTTTTCGATGCCCAATAAATTATTGCTAAAGCCTATAGATATCAAATTTGATTTTGACTGATCAACAGTAAATCTACTAAATGCTTATCTTCGGCTTGCAAAAATCCATTTCATGTCGATATAACTTTCCCAAATGTTGTAACATCTATCAAATGGCAACCATACAAAAGGTCACTGGACATTCGATTTAAAGGAGCATGGTCCGATTTTTGACAATTTAAGTTCTCAGTGCCATATTAAAAGTGACCAGAATTGGTCAAACCGTTTTGATTTTATGACCAATAGTGTATTTCAAAGTTGCCTATATGTAAACATGTAAAATTTAATATGGTTACCATATTGACATATATTCTCTCATAAATAAAATATAAAACATACACTGTGATATTCCAAATGGGTCATGAGAAAAAATATGACAAATATTTTGGTACCACAATCTAAGAAGTTAAAAACGTTTGAGCAATCAAACCATACTCCTTTAATGATTAACCATCCATAGTAAGCATTATATGTTACTTCTTGGTTGAAGTGCTTTAAGGGTGAACAACCAAATTCCTGATCACAAATCCTGAATCAACGCCAAATCAATTCTCCTTGTCGGTTCAATCTGTACGTCAATCAACTAAATTAAGCAAATAATAACTGAATTTGAAACAAGGATTAACCATAATATATGTAACAATCAAACTCTTTTCTGAGTAACAGACATCAATCAATCTGACTTCATCAGATTAAACTTCAAGGCCTATTTCAAAATCAAACTGATTCATCAAAATTAATCAAACTTGGAATTATCATCAACGTTTCTATGTTTGCACACAAGTGCCTTTCAAAATAATTGGTTGAATGATAAAACATCATTGACTCTTTCCTTCCACCAACCATAATAGTGGTTTCTTTCATACGGAAATAACAACTCTGTTGTCTGATGATCACTCACACCATGAAACTCAGAGTAACAACTTTGTTACAAGACACGCACTATATTGAAATACTGACTGTTGTTATGATCGAACACAGTAAGATCTCAAATAGTAACAATATTGTTACCCGAGATGCAGTATATATATCTTTCATCCGATGATTGTGTCCACTGTGAAACTCAGAGTAACTTTGGGATGTACTTTACAAGTTTGATGATTGCACGCAGTGTGAAACTCATGAGTAACATTTCTGAGACATACAATATAGAAAAAACAACTCTGTGGATAGAGATATTCATCAGTTCTGTATACTATCATCACGATTGAGCATCCATGCCTATCGTTTCTCCACCAACACTTGGAGCATCGCCAGACCCTCCAAGATCTTCACTTCCAAACTTGGCAACAGTTTCTGTAGAGACTATTTCTTTCTCTTCAACTCGAGGTACTTGTGCAGGCTCTTGCGTCGATACGTCTATTGCGGGTGAATCGATGGCCGGTACGGAAGGAGGAACCTCCTCTTGCATGGTCTCACTGGGCTCTTCTTCAACACTGGTTTCAATAACAGCTGAGGGATAAGAGCTTACAGGAGGAATTGCAGTTGGGACCGTATCAGAGACTACTACAGTTGGTTCAGGGGGATCTTGCGGGAGCTGTGATGGTGAAGCTTCATGATGGGACTCCAGCAAGCTCGACTTGGGGGTTAATGTTGGCGGTGACATGGGCATGCTAATAGAACTAGACTCTAGAGTTTGCTCAAAACCACTATCAGCTGATTTGATACTATCATACGTTTTAACATGTGGACTTGCAGCTCTGACCGTTTCATCCACGATATGTGCTACCGTCTCCTC
>JXSR01S073817.1:79178-93110 GCA_000969725.1 Ophiothrix spiculata | reverse complement strand
CCCCCTCCCTTTCCCAAGAGGTATTTGTACTTTTAAGGGTTAGAATCAAATATGTTTATAAGCAGTCAAATCATATAACACCATACAAAGCTGAAGTCCAAATATGTCATGGTCAAGCACTGTGCAATCCTCTCAAATCTATCAACACACACAAATTGCTTTATTTGATTTTCCTCCCTCTGTAGCACAAGGCCAAGCCACTACCCTTGCCTTAGTCCTGGCACCATGACTTAACTTAGTGTCAAGTCATGGGAAATGCTATGTAGTAAAACTGCCATTTAAGCATGTCAATACAAATCATCTTCGGCCTAAGTCCACACCTAAAATTCAGCCAAAATATTGAAGCTGTTCACAAATTTTATAATCATTGTACTCCTTGAGAGTCTTGTGCATCTCATGAAAGGTGATTTGTTAACATTTAGAATCAAAATGTGTGATTTTGGAGCCCAAACTTACATTGTATCTTATAGCATTGGGTTTCTGAATATGACAACCTCAAGTTTGTTTACATCCAGATTTTGGGCGATAAATTTCATCTTTGGGTTTAAATCATATTTGTTATGATTCTACACTAAAGATGTTGCCTATGGCGAGAGGATGATTATTTTAATACGATTTTTCCTATTGAAACACACAGTAAACAGCAAATGCTGAACTTAGCATACTGACTATTAAGTGCAAAGTTCAGTATTGCAGTTAAGTGTGTGTTTCAATAGGCAAAATTGTATTAAAATCAGATAGTTTTCATGGTGGGGCCTAACCATGAAGGGAATAAGTACCAAAGATGAATTTTGGTACATAAGTAGATCTACCATGTATGTTTCATTCCTGCAAATTTCAAAAAATATTTCAACTGCGCACAGGAGGAACCACTTACAAGACGGAAGGGGTCTTTTGGGCTTTTTTTTTTTATTAATTAAGTGCCTACTTAGAGGGCAAATTACTTAAAAAGTAAAGGAGATACTATTTCTCTGAGGCCAGATTCTAATTCTTTAGAAAAAAAGTAAGTTAGAATACAAATTTTCAGCTCTATTATACCTCTCACCATTATCAAATATTATACAATAATTTAAAATTTGATAAAATGCAAGTGTACGTTTTCGCGGGTTGAAGAATGTTAAAAAGGGCGCTTTGGAGCAAACTTAGAGATGCCGTATCTCAAAAACCGTATGGAGAATTAATTTACTTTTTTGCAGGTGTTCGTTTTGGCCATAGTACAACATTTCATCAAAGTTTCATGAAAATTGGAAGGGGTCACCTGGGGACCATTGGTTGATTTGACACGGAATAACCCGCCTACATAATGCTATTTTAAGTTTACAATTTCTAGAGCAAGAATAACTAGGCCAAAAATCTTGAGAGTCCCATAGGACTTGCATAAAATCTTACCTATGCAGAACAAGTGATACCACTTTTCACATTTATCACACTGTACCCAGTTGATGTCATCTCCCGTCGGCTGAAGACACCGCTTGGCAGAGCAGATCTCATCATCGTCGTCATCACCATCGACATTGACGATCATGTCTTTGGACATTTTGGCCATCTTAATTTTGGTTTCATCTTTTTCTGAAAAAAAACACCAGTAAGTTTATAGACCATCTTACTACTGATAAGAGAGGCTTATTGTTACTTGTAACTTTATTTACAGTCCTGTCTTTTTTCATTATTTAAACATATGTGGCAATGCTGGCCTTTTGAGAAACTGAAACTTAACAATACAGCTGTGGTGTCATTATTTGACTCCAACATACAATGTTTTGAATGTATCCTGGACACAAGAAAATGATCCAATTGATGACACATGATATATTCTAAACTATGTGTTATTTTTTTAAATATACACTGAAAACAGTACAATTAATGATCTGATGGTGCATGATACATTGTTATTTTTTACCATTGATTTTAGGGTTAAGATCAAGAAAGGGTTAGTTTTTGAATTTAATTTTAGGGCAAGGGTGAAATTTTTGAAGGGAATGGAACATGCGGATTCTTTGAATGCGTACTGGACACAATACAATGATCTGATTGAAAGCGCATGATACAATCCAAAATTTTTTGGGGGGCTTGGATTAAATTAATCAAGTTTTTTGATAGAGACCTAAATAAATTCAAATATTCAACTTTACCTTTCTTCTTTTTCTTCATCTTTATCTTCAGTTCCCTCTTGATATGCTTATTCTCCTTGCCTTCTTTCTTCACATGATCTCCTTCTTTCTTCATCATTTCCTTCCTCTCCCTCTCCTTCTCTTTATTCTTCTTTTTCTTCTTCTTCTCTAGTCTTAGAGCCAGTGCTGCAGCCTTTAGTGGGTCATACTTGCTCTCCATATCCGCTTCCTCCTTGAGTTTCCGCTTCAGTTTCCGCTTTTCTTTCTCGAGTGTGGATAGTTTGGGTTTGATAAATTTCATCTCCGGTTGATCTGGGATTTGCTGTAAAACAAAAACAGGTGGTTTTTTTTACAGTTTTATTTTTATTCTTTTTAATCAATTTATCATACCCCCTAAAAACTTAACCTATATTTAACTGCCTGTTAACATGTTGAGTTGTTAGGTGTCCCTTAAGTTAAGCACCAGGGTTCAGCGCGATTTTAAATAGCAAAAACTACGATCGGATTTTTGAAAAGTGCAAAAATATGTGAAAAAACAGATTAAAAAGTGTGAAAATGTGTGATCTCTAATTAACCCTGTCAGTCAACCAAGAATATTAAAAAATGCAATAAAATCGATGAATAAATAAGCTTCCAAATATGTCATTCTATTTTTTACCTTTCATTTTAGCTGCAAATTGTGAAGAAGCAGATGGGAAAAGTCCTGGATATGTGATTCGTATGTTATTAATTACATTTTCAAAAACTTTTGGAACCTTGAGGGGTCATCAGGTTTTAGCCAACATTCATATTTATAATGAATTTACGATCAATTCTTGTGAAGTTTAAAGTTGACTTTACATTGTAAAAAAGTATTTTGGTGAAAATCACGAAAAAGTGTTGAGTTTTGGTGCTTTAGCGCGATTGTGCAAAACGCCCGTGCTTCTCATATGTAGTTTGACGCAGGTTTGTGAGCACGTAACTCAACCGGCAGTCAAGAACCGGCAGTCAAGAACCAGCAGTTATGGGCGGTTGCCATTGTTAAGAACAGCAACCGATGGTTAATTTTGGAAGTGCTTCCAGCTAAATTAATATCCACAGTGAAATTTATGATTCAATCAATGAGAAACAACACACGCTTAGGGCCATACAAAGTTCAGCTTTCATTATTGCAGAGTGTACACATCATGATTGGAATTTTCAATAGAATATCTGTCTGATTAGGCCGAGTAACAAAATAAACATGTTTCTCGTCCCCTCCCGCATCGTTTTTTAAGGATTTTGAAAAATATTTTTTATTTTTTGTATTTCATGCATAACTTATTTGTAAAAAAGGTTTGAAAAGTTTTAAGTGTATGCAATAGATTTGATTCAGTTCAATAAGCATTTTAAAGCATATTTTATTTTGATCAACCCTCCAGTATGTCCAAAACTCAAAAATAAAAAAGGCCTCCTCCTCTTCCAATAACACATCTGGTATCAATACACTGGGTAAGAATGGGCCATTAATGGGCGATTTTGCATTGCTATTGAAATAAAAAATAAAAAGTACCTCTTCCTCCTTTTTTTTCAAAAACCCGGACGAGAAACATGTTTTATTTTTTACTTGGCCTTATACTTTTAAACTTAAATATTCAAACTGGCTTGGTCAACCAAACTAAACGCCGTCATTCCTCAATACTGAAGACAAAACTTCAGAGTAAATATGATAAAATCTGATATTTATGCAATGGAATTCTCAATTGAGTCATTCTCACCTTGACTCTCCAATGTTTTTTGTGAGGTTATTATAGTGAAAAACAATTTAATTCCTCAATATTTATTCCCCACACCTGTTAGCTGAATATGATTTTTGCAAAATTTTGCTGTATAATTTAATCATGATAGAATATCATTATAAGAAAGGACGATGGGTCCTGTTCAAACCCCCCCCCAAAAAAATCCTCAATCTTACCTCGATCAACTCGATGAATCTCTCCTCATGCATGGGTTGACAAGCTTGCAAGATCCTCCAGATATGCTGCGTCTCATCCAACGCCACCTCCAACAGGTCTCCCTCCATCATCAGATCTTCCAGCTGAGCCTTTGCCATCTCAGACAACTCCAACACCGGAGACTCCATAGGTCTCGTCACATGTGGAGTCTTACGTTGGTGCTTGCGTGGTTTCTCCGCAGGTGGTACGAGCTTCTGTTTCTGCTGTTGTTGTTGTTGTGGTTGAAGCGCCTTTGACACAGAGCTGTAAGCGTGCTCGGATGGAGCCGCGCTATATGCGTGTTCTCCCGGAGCATCACCATGAACGCTTTGTTGCTCATAGTCAGTGCCATTTGGATGCTCCATATCGACCTCAAGATTATCTCCGGAATCACCGACGTCACCCGCAACGCCGAGATTCGTAGGTACGGGAGGCATACCGTGCAATATCGACGACTTGTGAATAGGCTCCGTTAGAACCGCTGCTGTGGTACTATTATTACTACTATTGTTTTTACCAAAAGCATTCTGTGACATGCTATGGACATGATCTTGTAGTTCCGGTTTATTAGCAGCCTTCTTCAACTCCGCAGAGATGATTCTTTCAGTTTTTTCACGAGCTGCTTGCTCTACGAGTCTTTGACTCATCACGGATAACTTAGCCAACGACGACGCCAGTTCTTCGGTCGCAAGAGCCTGTCTGGCTCTATCTTGCCATCCCATGGCACGCTCTGTAAGACACTGAAGCGCCTCGCCTTCCGGTAATCTCACGGGCAATTTTTGAAGAGACACCAACAACGATAAAATTGTCTCCAAACGAGGTCTCCTCGATCTCAAACACAGCGGACATAAAAACTTAATGTCTCTAGTGGTGGAGTGCGCGCCAACACCGCCCCCTAGCAATGGGAATTTGCTTTTACTGCTACTGCTGGTCTTGGGCAGAGGGACACATTGGCTATGGAACCAGTCTTTGCACACTTCGCACTGGAGCATATGGGAGCTGATGCCCTTGTGGCAGACACAATATTTGCCCTGGTCTTGGTTCTCTTCCTCCATCTGCTGTTTGTGACGATTTTTGTCTCGCGTTTCTCTCATGGCGTCAATTTCAACTTGCTCATGTTCCTTGTATTTTGCAACCTGAAAGTCAATGACAGGCAAGTATCACATTAAAACCCCATTATTTAAGATCATCAATAGCTGCATTTGATTAGTGTTCTATTGCTAAAATTTATTTTTGCCTCCCCTTCACTAAGTACTAAAACAATTGCATCACATTGAAAAGATTAAATTAAAAGGTAGAAATTTAGAAAGTTTTTGTAGATAAATTTACACCAATTAAGTGCATATTATGACCTCTTTTCCAGTTTGTGGAGGATACAGGCTCTCCAACTCATCAAGTACAATAAACTATGGGACAAACTATTCCAGAGGAAAATTGATGGTTAAAACACTTAAATTATATACATTTTAGGTCCTCTCCAAACACAACCATAAGAAAATGAGTTAGATTGAAATGCATACATATATACATGTGCATTGAAAAAATATATTTAGGCCCCCCCCCCCAAAAAAAAACTAGGCGCTATGCTATGCGAGGTTTTTTTCCCCAAGTCAAAAAGGGCTATTTTTTATAACGTTTCTCTGCGTCCAAATTGTCTTAATTTTTTTTCCCTCTCAATGTAAAAAAAAAAAAAGCAAAAAATCTCTTGGAAACCTTAAAAATAGAAATGCTGTAAAATGTGAATTTCTAACCCTATGCATGCGGGAATCCCAAGACAAAGTTCTTTTTTCTTGGCCTTATAATCCCCCCACACACACACCCTCACACACACACATAATGGAACTAATATAATGCCTCAATTAACTAACAAGTCGAAGAATCAAAACTCACTTCAAAAAATATTGATAACGTTTTTTGTTGTAGAAAATCAAGCACTTACAAAAGCTGATGGATCTCTCGTTTCATCTGGGTCCACATCGGTGGCAAACTCTTTCTCCATTTCTCTCTGTTTCTCCAAATCTTTTTGCTTTTTCCTCCTGGCTTTGCCTGTCTGTATGATACCAATGTCTTTCCTGGGAGACAATACCTAAATACAAGACAACAATGAAATTCAAGAAATAAGTTCTGAAACAAAAGTCAATATCTCTAAATGTGTATGACGATTAGAAATTGTATAAAAGAAATGGATATAACACTAACCCTAACCTTACTACAACTTCATAAAACCTTGGAAGAAAATCAGAAAGTAGCTCAAGTCCAAATACGTCACGGACGGGAGGTAGAAATGAGCACAAAATTGCTGCCCTGCGGTTTGGTATTTATTGCTTGATATCAGATCAAGGTGTGCTAGATCACAGGTTCGATTCCCACTTCAGAAATTTCACGAAAATGGGTTAGGGTTAATGGAGTACACTACACTAACCCTAACCTTACTACATATTCCAAAACACCTCGAAAGAAAGAAAGTAGCCAAGTCAAAATACGTCACGGACGGGAGGTAGAAATGAGCACAAAATTGCTGCCTAGGCAGCTCCTGCCCTGTGGTTTGGTATTGCTTGATATCAGATCAAGGTGTGCTAGATCACAGGTTCGATTCCCACTTCGGAAATTTCACGAAAATGGGTTAGGGTTAATGGAGTACACTACACTAACCCTAACCTTACTTCATACTCCAAAACACCTCGGAAGAAAGAAAGTAGCCCAAGTCAAAATACATCATGGACGGGAGGTAGCAATGAGCACGGAATTGCTGCCTATAATCTATAAACCTTGAAGTATGCAACAAGAAATCAGACTCTGTTACAAGATCCATAGCATATCCCTTGTATTCTTTAATATTGTGAACTGGTGGTTTTGTATTGTGTAAGAGACTGGTAATGATTGATTAGGATTGATTAAGGCCGAATCACTGCGTATTGATATTTTTTTACATGAATTCATCATAATTTTGGTATTATTTTGGGCTAATTTTTGGATAACACATAGACAAACATCGTAAATAAATTCATTTGAATATTTAGCAAGATTTGGTACCTTGTTATGATTTGAAAATATGGACTAATTTACTCCGCCGTATGGTCATATTGGTTTTTGTGCGTTAATCGGTTACTTGTTGCATACTTCAAGATTAACAGAGTATAGGCAGCAACTGCCTGGTGGCCTGGTATTGCTTGACATCAGATCGGATCAGCCAGATCGAGGGTTCAAATCCCACCTCGGATACAGTGAAAATTGGCATATTTTATATAGGTCCTTCCCAGGAGAATGAAGATGGGTTAGGGTTAAGGATATTTGATGATGATGGCACAAAACTAGTGTATGAAGTTTGGAAATGATACGAGACAGCAAAATTTAAAATAATCTTTATTTTCATTAAATCTTGCAAAACTGAAACACATGTGTTTGGTGGTCACATGTGCCATAGAATGACAACTCAAAAGCTAACCAATTTAAAATGCAATTTGCGTTGGTTCTGTCATGTGAACTTGTGTTGGTTGAGACAGAAACCTTGCATTCAACTTGATTTTAAGTATTTAATTTTGACAGTGTATCAAATATATGTTACAAAATGTCAACAAGAAACATTTAGTATATCTATGAGACGGTTAGGCAAGATTGCCAAAATTTCAACTATCTTGAAAAAAGGCCAAAAAAGTGTTAACCCTAACAGTCCTGAATCTCACTAAATCTCATTATTGAAATCACCTAAGTCAAAATACGTCATAGACAAGGGGTTACATATGGTAACGAAATCGCTGCCCGGGCAGCTACTCGGTAGTGGCCTGCTAATGGTATAGGTGGTTCGGGAAGCGAGAGGTCACAGGTTCCAATCCTGGCGAAAACATGCTTTTTTTTCGACACCCGCTTTCTGAGGAGATGAAAAATCCCGTATGGTAAGTTAGGGTTAATTACCTCAACTAATGAATATGGAGTGTTCTTTTTCAGGAACGTCCTTGCCGTCCTCTCTCGCCACGATCTTGCAGCAGCTACCTGCGATTCCACTTGAGGGAGCTGCTCTAAACGAACTGGTATCGGGCGTCCTTTCATCACCATGCTTTCTAACACGTCTAAGTAAGGATAGTGTTCGCCATTCTAAAAGGACACAAACAAAGAAAAACACATCATGAGACCATTGTTACAGGCTGAAATGGTCAAAGTAATAGTTTCATTTTTAAACGTATCGACAAGAAAAAACAGTCTTGACAACACGCTTAGAGACAATAGACTGCCTATACCGCCAAGTGTAATGATGCCGTCAATCATGGGATTCGGATTGTGGGTACATGGGATGACAGGAGTCCTGCTAAAAATCAACTTCGAGTGCACTGAGTCAAGTATAGAGGAAAACCACTCCAGTACAACTTTTTTGCAAATGGTGATTTTTTTTTTAATGCTAAGATAAGTGCGCATTTACGATTCTAACACCCCTTACCTGAATTTCTTCAACCTTCTTGGACCATTCCTTGGCCTTCTGAAGCGCCTCCTTGAGGGACTCGATATTTGGTAAGAATGCTGGGATATTCCTGGATTCATTGATGATGGCTTCCAATGTGGCCATTACGTGTTGAGGCCTACAGAAAGAGACAAAGTATTAAGGAGATACAGATTAGAATTTTTTGTTATGTTTTTATCCCTACCTTTTTCTATATCTGTTTCATCTCAAAAAAGGGAAGGCTGAGAAACATGTGTTTTTACCAGAATTTAAAGCGGGAATTTCCCATTTCTTAAGCATGTGATACCCATAGCAAGCCACCACTGAGTTGCTGCCCGGAGAGTAATTTGTTCCCTGTACATAACAATGTCTGTCACATAATTGGACTTTATGCATTTTTGTGATTTTCTAAAACGAGATTTAGTTACTGAGATCTGGTTTTGTTAGGTTTATGTATGTAAATCCTGCAAACTGTTAATCAAATTATGTTGAAAGAGAAAGCGAGGAAGTATTGATAAAAACACCTTTCTGACAGGTTTTTTTTTCATCACGGCCAATATATTTCTTTCATACTTTCTTATTTCTGGTATGACACATATTATGATGAAGCTCACTTGAAGTACTAAGACAAAATTGTTTTATATAATTTGTTTGAATCATTGAAAGTTGTTGCAAAGGCCATCAGGTTGATTACGATTGTTTCCTTAATTTTTGATACTTGTTTAAAGCAGTGTTTTTCATTTTGCAGAACACATGCCTAATTTGGTGCTTTGAGGAGTGCACTTTGGCGTTTTGACTCACTCAAATACAAACAAACAAAGCAATAATACATAAGAAATACACTGAAAGAGATGAATTTGGTGCTTGACCCTACAATTTTCTCTTTCAAGCGCACCTTGAAAGAACTAGTTGAGAACACCTGGTTCAAAGCAACATATTCTAACTAACAACAGAGGAAAATATAAAGAAAACAGTGATCAGTGAAGATTCATCCTATCAAGACTGAACATCAACTTACTTTGCTTGTAAGCATATCTTAGCCTTCTCTTCCCATCTTTCACTAACTGTAAGCAGCTCCTGTAACTCCGCCATAGCTTTCTCTACTGCGGGATGAGGCACCAAGCTTACGCCGGAGTCTATCAACTTCCTCAGTGTGTCTAAGGTAACGCTGTTTGGTACTGATAACGTGGCACGGACATCATCTAGCCAATGGGCTTGCTGAAGTTCCTGTCAATTTGGAAATAATAAAACAAGCATAAATATCATTGAAATATAGAACATCCATACAGCACCCGGTTAAAATAGTCAATGTGCTTTACAGATTTGAAAATATTATCTATACACACTGTATAGATCATGCCACTCCATTTTTGAAAAAACTTCATTGGTTGCCTGTGAAAGAGCGTATCGTATTTAAAATTCTGCTTTATGTTTACAAATGTCTCAATGGCTTTGCACCGGACTACTTATCTTGTTGCTTGACACCATACACTCAATCTCGTCTTGGAGTTCTGCACTTGATACCACACGCCTTGCTCAACCCAACTACTCATCTAAATTACTTTGGTCGGCCGCCAACAAGGCTTTCTCACTAGCTGCACCAGGTTTATGGAATGAAATACCCATCACCGCTCGCTCCTCCAACTCGCTGTATACTTTTAAAAAGGCACTTAAATCACATCTTTATCCACACTAGTTTGCTCATTCTTGTAGTTTTTATTATTGTATTGTGTATAAATGCTCTGCTTTTCTGATTTTGTGTGGTTTTATGCGCCGTGATCTTAATGAAATGGCGCTTTAAAAATGCCCAGTTGTATGTATGTATGTATAGCAGTAGAAAAAATTTACATGTACAAAGTCATTCAGTCCAAAATACATCTTATGCTACTAAAAATACATCTGTCATCGCGGTTTGTCAATGATGTAAAGGTCCTGTGTACAGGTTTGCATTTGAACAACACACCTTTAACATACCAAAATCCATGCAACTTTAAAGTTTTTAATTTCAGGAGAATGAACCATACACCTTTCACATACCAAAATACATGCACCTTTAATAAATACAACTAGAATATGCGGTTCTCGACACAGAGTGTCAATCACGATGCCTTCCACCTTTGTAATCAGACCAAGTTGAGAATTTGACCTTTCTTTTGACCTTGGACCCACAAGGAAATGTCACACGATGGGGGTTACCATTAACACTACTGATCGCTGGTCCAAGACGAACAATTTGACATCTTAACCTTTGAAATCAGATGAAGTTGAAAATTTGACCTCCCTATATCCTATCTGTTGACCTTTGACCCCCAAGGAAGGGTCAACCGGCACAGTCACTATTGATTGCTGGTCTAAGAGGAACAATTTGACACCTTAACCTTTGAATCGGACAAAGTAGAAAATTTGACCTTCATATATACCTTTCTCTTGACCTTCGACCCCACACCTGTTGAGGTCACATGTGTGACAATACCATAGATTTAAAGGGGAGATACAAGACATGCCGCCATTTTTATCCCGGCATGGAGACAAAATTGGGGGTATTCGGGTTTTTGCCGATAGCCTGCCCATGATGCATCGGACCTTGTCATAATGCGCGAATATTAAAAAACGCACACACGCTCTGCGTGCAGGTTGGCGTGTCAGTCGCGTAAATTATTATTTGCGCAGTTGTCTCCAAGTCTCGGCACTCGGAGTTGATTTTGGCGTGAGCCGAATGGACCCGAATACCCCCAATTTGAGCTCCATGGCTGACGACGCCATTACACGGGCTGGTATACAAAGCCTGGTATCCAAAGCCTGGTATCTCCGCTTTAAATCTATGGACAATACCCAGAGACCATTGTCTCCAAGTCCCATCGAAATCCATAGAAGTGTATCGATACTACATTAAAAAGAAAATTATGCTTAGTTTAAGAGATATGGCCATTTTTCTCTTTCCAGATTCCATAGGATTACATGTAAGAGTGCCATCTAGTACAAGTGAGCAGACGATCAATTCAGCCAATTTGGTGCATACTATTGCAGATTTATCAGGGTTCCAAGTACTTCAAAATAAAACTCACAGATTTTCCCCCTGATGAAGTCTCAAAATTCCATGATAAGGCCCAAAAAAAATTGTTTGATTGCCCTCGTTGTTTTTTTTTTTTTTTAAGGAACAAGATTCAACCCCAACCTCTGCTATACCGACATTTTCAGGCACTCCCGAATCCATAAATAAACCATGAAATGTTTGTTCGAGGTCTACACTCTTCTCCACCGTACGCTGCCATGTTGCTTTGAATTTGACTGATCGGTTTGTGCATATATATTTTTCGCGGAACAGAAAGGTCAAATACGAAATAGTATTTCTAACACTTAAAGATTTAAAAACATTTAAATTTGTAAAATCAAATTAAATTTAACATATTTATGATATATTATTCATTTTTTTGCAATATTTTACCTAGTTGTTTTTTTACCATAAATGTGCACGAATCGCCCGTTGAAACTCAGCTTCTGGCAGACGCATTCAGACACGATCTCTCTGACACAGATTGCAGATAAACAAATTTAGCTACGATATACGGGGTCTATATCAAGTTTTCGACGGCTTTAAAACAACATTTTAGAGAAAGAAAGTCATTTACGCCCATAAAAATTGTGAGTTTTGGTTCTTTAAAAAAAAACGCGACAAGGATTTTCCATTTTTGGGGTCGGTTGGGAAAGGGCAATCAAACAATTTTTTTATTTTAGGCCTAATTATTTCAACTGATTTTGTCTTGGTCTCAGTCTCGGATTATAAAAGTCTCAGTCTCCAAAGATTTGGTCTTGGTCTGCGATGTTGTCTTATATGCAACAAAATATAAGAGTCTCACTGACTACTGTAGACTTTTGAGACAATCAAAAATTCCCTGACTGGAAAAAAGTAAAATAATTATCTCTGATTTCCCAGGCTAGAACCCTGTTTATTGCCTTAGAGACCCTATCCCTATCCCTTTATTTGGGAGGGAAGACTCCTTAAAGGAGCCTGGTCTGATTGCCTCAACATTTTTTCAAACTTTTTGAGATTTTGGTACTAAAATGTTGCTTATATTTTTCTCACAAGCCATGTGAAATTTCACGGCTGAGTTATGTTCCGTTTTGGAGATATAAATGAAAATGAGTCTAATTATGGTAACCATAATTAATTTTACATAGTAATGTATAGACGGCTCTGAAATACAAATTTGCCCATAAAATCAAAACGGTTTGACCGATTAAGCTGAAATTTGAAATTTAAACCGCTTGAGTGGTCATCTTTCATATGACATTGAAAATTAAAATTTGAAAAATCGGACCAAGCTCCTTTAAATGTTTGAGAACCTAAAATCTAGGAGACCACCACCCGAAATTCAGGGGGAAATGCCCCCTCTCCAAGCTTTGGCATCATCAGTTAGTCTATGGTCCCTTACCTGTTTAAGTTTTGGTATCTCAGGCAGGTCAATATCCAAGGCCTGTCCTTCTTCCAAAAGTTTCTTAAGCTTCTCCGAGTTCGGGATGGTATCGTGTAACGCATCCTTTGCGTCGTCTTGGAAAAGCTCAATTTTACTAAGCAAATCCTAAAAGCAAACAAAAGTGAAAAATTTCGCCTTATTTATTTGGTTTTAACAATCATTAGACATCTTGACTTCTCCAGAGGTGGTTTTCAGGATATCCCACAATGCATTATTCTGATACACTGATATATAATAGGCAATAATGGTTTTCTGGACATGGGGCTATTAGGAATTTGAGAATTCCATTGAATAGTACTCATTCATATCTTTCTAAGGATGTGTTTCTTTTAACAATAGCCCAGTGTTAACCCACATTGCTGACACCTCAAAAACCTCAGCAACCTGTACATAAGTATAGGAGTTGAATTGGATTTGCAGGCATGTTGTACAATCAGTGTATCAGAATAATGCATTGTGGGATATCCTGAAAACCACCTCTGGTTTGGCACTGTAAATGAACGATTTTTAAAATGTGTGTTCACAATCATTGGAAATTTGTTATATGTATATCGGGCATGGATTATACTATTATTGACTGGTGAGCAAAATATACATGTACTGCACCGATTTTTCATTTTTTATTGTTTCCGATATGTGCATTTGTATTCTGGTTGTCAAATATTTGACATATTGCGTTGCTTTGATTTATTTTACAGATCTATTGAAAGTAAATCTATGACACATATCGGTGAAATATAAATGAAAACAAAACTCTATTTGTACACACTATTTCTTCAAGTTCAAACACCCAAAAGGGTCCAATGTCACGAACAACCTTTTATATTTGTCTATGGCATCAGTTAATTGAGATTGTAGTTTCTTGCTTACTATCTCTATCTATCTATGTCGACCGCGGTCGGAAGCCATGATGAATTTTCTCCACTGCTGTCTGTTTAGCATGAGTTTGAGAAGTTCGTTTT
>JXSR01S073817.1:35392-46769 GCA_000969725.1 Ophiothrix spiculata | reverse complement strand
CCTAAATTATGACATTTGGGTGCATTTTCCACATTTTCAAAACATTTTCTGAAATTCTCAAAAAACAACCAATCTGAGCAAAATTGGGTGCTTTCCCGACCCTATTTTTTTTATTTTATTTATTTTTGAATAGGGTCGGTCGTTGAGGGCAACACACACACACAAAAAAAATTGGCCTTATTCAAAAATACATCAAAAACAAGTGCATTTCTAATGTTATGTGAGCTACTTCTTGATTTTTGTTAAATGGCTTTCCCATTTACCATAAAGGTATCTTTAAATGAAGAAAAGGGTGATCTAAATGACAAAAGGCAACTTGAGAGGATAACATGGAGTCATTAGTGATGGAATTAGAACAGACTTGAACATATCATATATGTCACTATATGTTGTGCAAATACAACTCGATGCTGTCATTTGATTTTCCAAATGATACTATTTTAAGTTGGACATATCATGTTATATCAGCCCTGAGAGAAAAATAATTATTGAAGTGGGTATCACCGTAAAGTAGAAAGCACTCGTTTTGGAACTGGCACTCGTTTTGGTACTCATTTAATTACCACTTGTTTTAGTACTTTTTTGGAAAACAAGTGGTAATTAAATGAGTACCAAAACGAGTGCCGGTTACAAAACGAGAGATTTTTACTTTACAGAGTATAGCAAGTATCTACCATTCAAACATACTACCGAAAGGTTTGATACTACTGAATCCTACAATCATTGACTATATAAGCATGCAAACAAATGCCATAAGCAGATAAACTTATGACTGATTGTCCACACTTACATTCTGCGCACTTCGCTTAGCCCGTCTCCCATATCCACCCATGCCACCAACTGGTTTGATAGCCTGTCTCCCAGGTATACCATGTGGCTCATAATCTTTGTCCAGACCTTCGCCCTCTCCAAGCGGCTGAAAATACAAAGGAGGTCACCATGCATTGAATGTTCAGTGACATCCACTAGTTGCTAGCTGAGAAAGGAGGGAATCTCCAGAGAACTTTTAGACCTTTTTAAAATACGTTTGTAAATCTTCAAAATTTTAGATCACAAACTTCCTCCAAATTTCCATTAGAATTTGGGCAGAGTTTAAGACAACTCATTGCCATATTGGGCACACTACACTGAAATTTATAACCAAAATTCACCATAAGCCTCATACACACATTACAAGTTCTATCTCATACACAATCAGTTTAAGCTGAGAACTTCAAACTCTCAGTATTGTGCGATGAGTTGCTTTTAGACATCGAGAACGGTCCCAATGTGTTTAAAAAAAATACATTTCAGGAATTTTTAGAAAGTTGTATTTTAAAAAGGTCTCTTTTGTTCATGAAAAATGTCTAGCAACATGTATTTGTTATCACAGTTAAAATGAGTTATTTCTTAATATGGGGAATGATCTACTAGTAATAAAAACAAATATGTATGTGCTGTATAAGTAATTAAATTAGCTACATTGTAAAACATGTTAAAATTTTTAGATTAGTACATATGCTATCTTTTTCTTAATTATTTTAATTGTAGAGTTTCAATATCATTGGAAATACATATCGTGGATATGACACAAAAAAGATGTGTTTTGGTATTGTAATACCAAAACACACCCTACTCTGTAACAGATACAAAGTGCAATTATCTGTACATGTATGTTGCAAGGATTTCATAAAGGGCAATTCAATCAATCAATGATACGTACTTGCATAACATGCATACCCCATGAAGGAGTCTATTCGTAGAGGGGACCCACGGCTTTACGTGACTGTCCGACCACGGAGCAAGTAGAGTAAAGTTTCTTGCTCAAGGAAACAAGGAGACGAAAACCGCCCGGCCCGGGGCTCGAACCCGCAATCTCTGCATTACGAGACCCGTGCTGAGACTGCTCTAACCGCTCGGCCACGCTCCCCTCTTGGTACAGTACTTGTGGTCATTTCATACCTCTGGATTTTTTCTGCGTCAAGATCGGTAAAAAATACTGATCAATGTCCATTGTGAAGTTTTCCCGCAGTTCAATTTTTCAATTTTTTTAATGTGCAATAAAGCTGGTTTCAGAGTGTCTGTCGTGGTGGTCGTACGACCGGCGTGACGTAAAAAATTTAAGTGCGCAAACCCAACCTTGTCGCATCTGGAATTTTTGCAGCAAGCACAACAAGCCGATATATATTTTTTACCCTGTTGTGATGGTCGCAATGACACAATATTTTGAGTTGGAATAAATTCAACTTTTCTTGCAACAGGCCATTGCGGCAATATGCAAATATGTCGTGCTATATTACGACAACTCAAAATTGCAAATGTTTGGTCGTCTGCCGCAACGTCGTGTGCCGCAATGACAGCTAATCTGAAACCGCCTTAACTCTCCGTCCAAAAGCAACAACAATATAACCACTTTTGCCAAAGTGATAAACACAGCGTTCACAAGGACTTTCAATTCTCCCTTATTAAGTTCCTTGGTTAGAACAAAATATAATTGATATTAACAATAACAGGGTCTACTTGTAACACTGAAATGTATGCCTCCCAACAAATCATGTTATATATTAAAACAACCAATCACCTTGAATGTGTGCAATGATCTACTACGATTAAAACGAAATAGAATTTTGTCGATTTGACATAACCCCCCCTCTTGTAATTACCTTAGCATAGCGGGCTCTATGTGCCATCACCTATATATAACCATCATCAAAGACAAACAACGAGTCATTTCATGCAAAAAAATATTAACCCTTTGCACGGTTCCCAATTTGCTGGTAGAGCCTCAGTCTGGAAAGTTTACTGCTTGAATGACTCCTTGATGAAATACATCTAGGTGAATACAGCAGCAATTGAGTATACACCACAAAGCGCACATATATTTGAGATAAAAGCTCTCCTAGCAAAATGGTAGGTCTGTGCAAAGGGCAAATAATTTCAGTTAAGTTTCCCCAATCAAATTCACAAGAATCGGTTCAAAAGAATCGGTTCAATTCTTGTAAGCTGTTAAGTACCACACAAACTGAATCCTCTGGAGTCCACAGGTTCTTGCTAACTCAACCTGGTGAATTAATATGCACTTCCATACGATATTCCATCTTAAACAAACAACCAGTTATCCTAAATTTTTACATTTTACTTCATAATGTGAAATAGAAGTTTGATTTTATAATCACCCACAACCATTATTAAAGAAAACAACCAGCCATTGCCAATAACCACCATCATTACTGCAAAACTTACTGTCGGTGGTTCAAACGCGGCTCCCGCTTGGAATACATCATACGGCCATAGGATCCTCTCATAGTGCTTGAGTAACTGGCTGCCAAGACATTTGCTAGAAGGATATCCCAGCTGAAAAGAGAAACAAGAGTACTGGCATGTTTATCATTGCTGGTGACTATGGGCGTGTTCACAAGAATTTGGTCATGACTATATTTTTGCTCATGAGCAAATTCCTAGTGTGAACGCAATTATAGAATGTGTGCCGCTCGTGACCAAAAGTGATGCGTCATACTTCCAACGCGCAAGTCAAGTCCCAGTGTGAACGCAACTGCTAAGTTGTATCGCTCTAGAGCCGGTCATGACTAGTTATGAGTGCACACGTCCTGAGTAGTGTATAAAGTCTCCCCGTATAGTTGAGGCTTTCTTGAACAAATATTGAAAGTGCTACATTCTTGAACAAATATTGAAAGTGCTACATACTGAAAATGTAGATAAGACCTAACCTCAAGTTAGCTTCAATCCATGTCATTTAGTTGTGTGTTGACTGTATGCTCTAGTGGGATACTCACTCACAGGTCTGCAATATGTATCTAACTACTAGACCATACAACATGTATGTTGCCTGTATGGCACAGTATGGTTAGGGTTAAATATCACAAGAAATTCAAACAAACATAACTTTAGCAGTAATGGGATGCAAACAAAGAACAAATATTCCCCTCTGTAAGTCAGTAAGCACTTCAGTAACCCGACAGACAAAATATTTGCAGATAATCACTGCTAAACACCGCACAACCAAGACGTGCGTTTACAATTTCAAAACGTTTTCAAAAAGTTTTCAAAGTTTGGTGCATAAATTTAAGCAGGTGCTAAGCTGTGATTTGTGATTCTAGCTCAATCTTGACCATGTCATGCCAATTTATCTTTACATCGGAAAAGCCAATGATTTCATTTAAACGATCGTCATCTCAACCAACTGGAAATTGAGTACACCAGGACGAAGGGCCCGTGCAGATAACAATAGCAATCCCTTACCTTGACGGCCACTCTGTTCCATTTCCTGTCTCGTGTGCATTGCTCAAAACCACCCAGATCATTCACCACCTAAATATATCAGAATAAGAACAACAAAATTCCCAATTTTAGGCATAACCCATTTGAAGTCAAGATATCAATTCTTTGGCAAGAAAAATACTGGCCTAAGGATGACTTGAGGACCTCCAGGACCTTTTGCTTGCTTGAAAGTGCTCTAACACTCAGACTCCTAATTCGGGATGAGTATTTAGTTTGGACGAGGTGTAAGAGAAGCTTGTCGCATCAGGATCAGAAGGAGTTCGCTCAACAGATATCATCTCCCGGCAGTCTACAATTTCCATTTTGAGTTGTCCAACACACTCTGGTGCTGTGACTCAAAATAGCAAACCTGATCCGTCCAAGAGAAAAGCTTGATGAAAGCTTCCTAAAGGGAAGGTAAATTTTTAATGTTTTGAAAAATCAGAAACTTTTAACATACACTTTTACTACTTATGTTCATCTGTTTTACATGTACATTCTGGCTATTACTGCCAACCCATGACAAAAGGGCATAACTGACAAATTGATTATTCTGGGATAATTGCCAATTACTGTGGCTCGCTCGCGCCCATTGACTTGAACATAAAATTCACATTTTGAACTGAAATTTGTAGGATGTAGGAGTGAAAGTTATTATTGTTTCAAATAAATTTTGGACACGAACATGATTTCTGAATGCAGCCACCGTGTATCCACAAGTTGAAATGAGAACGGGACACCAGGAAGTACGCAACACCGTTTCCACTCAGTAATCAACACTACCACGACATCACGCATGCCTGAAAAGCGTTGTGTACTCCCGTAAATTGCACACGCAGTTGTGTTATGTTACGCAAGGCTCTAAAATTTTTGTGTCCGACAATTATTTGAAACAACAATAGTGTATTTTATATTTCTCATGGGTAGATATTGTCATTATCTATCTAGTGGTGGCGATAACTCAAACATTTTCAGTTATACCCTTTTGTCATGGGGCGGCAATATTTATTATCTTATTCGTTCGAAGGTCTTTTGTAGAGAAATAAGTTGGAATAACTGTACCTTTGAAAGTGCATATAAATCCAGGGTTTTCCCAGATAGGTTAGGGATTCGAAGACGACATCCCTGAAAAAGAAAGAACAAAATTTAAATATTTTATAGGGAAAAAAGTACCAGTGCCATATTTTTACTACATGGATAGCAGGTAAAACAACCTCTCTTCTTCGGATCTAAAAATTTCAATGTGATCACTACTGCAAGATAAGCATAAATTGTTTCAAGCGTCGTATACATGTAGAAGTGTCGAGTCATTTATCTCTACCTGTATCTACTGCTGGCAAACGTTATACAAAAACACACCGGCTCAACCGGAAATAGTACTTTTTGATGTAAAATTTATGCCCATGGATATTTTTCTATTAAAAATCCAAATTTCATCTCAAAATTCTTAATAGTTTTGGAGATATGACATAAAATGCAAGCCTACACCTTTAATTAGACAGTACATACATGTGTAGCTAATACATTTTCGAACCATCTAGCTAAGAATACAAAATGCTTTCTAGAGACTTGTTTATGATGGTGGGCCTGCAATGTTTTACACAATTTGGGAGGATGGGTCGGCAAAGCGGTAACTTGTTCTATTGCCTTTCATCACTACACTAGACTTAATCCCAGTCGATCCATGGTCATGGTTGATCCATGCTCAACCTCCCAAGATCTCTTTGAGCACTCCAGTTATCAGCTACATCTAAAAAAATTTCCCCATTGCTTGATCCTTACTCTGTAGACATTATTTTTCAGGCATAAGAATGATTTTTCAGAATATCTGAATTTGGTAAAAAAAAAAACACTAAAAAGGTTAAATCTAGTCCCAAATTATCTGTATTTGGTTGATAAAAATATCTGAAAATGAAATCAGATAATTATCTGAAAATTCTCATGCCTGTTTTTTGTTTTTTTAACATACATGCACTTCTTTGATTAGCAAGGTTGTTTAATGGGGGACAGGTTGGCGCAGCGTTTATTACATCGCCTTTCACCACTGCAGGCCGGGTTCAATTCCCAGTCGGACCAAGGTTGTATGTGAATTTGGTTTTTGATCCATACTCGTCCTCGCAGGTTTTCTCTGAACACAATGGTTTCCTCCTGGACTTAAAATCAAACATTTTTTCCATTAGTCTGTCTTTCACACTGTGGAGGGCAGGCATCCCTTGAATTTAATGCATACACACAATTGGGATTAGCCTACATAGCTTTCCACTGAATGTTATAAAAGAATACATGTGTTTATTACAATTTATTGCCTACCTGTAGTTCCCAATATTTTGCGATATTATCCAAGAAGTTCAACTTGATCCTTGTTTTAGCCTGAAATTCAAAATACAAAGGTTCATAATTTTAAAGGGAAAATAAGAAATGCCTGAGTATAATGTACATGTAGATCAATGTTGAAATTGATGTGTGTGGTATATTCTGACCTAGATATCAATTGAGAAACGTCATTCTTAGACGCTTGGGAGGTAAAAGATTTGCTCTTGAGGAGAATACATCTACACGTATGTGGTGATCCCCACATAGCCAAAGTAGTGAGCCCGACTCAGTCACAATCACTTTGAAACAGAGATGGGCAAATATACATTTCTGGTAGCAATTCGTGAACGTACTCAAATTCGTGAGCGTAGACGCGGACTGTCACTACCTTAAAAATGTACGCTATTATTGTTTCAAATAAATTTCGGACACGAACATGAATTCTGAACGCAGCCACCGCGTATCTACAAGTTAGGACAAGAACGGGACGCCGGGAAGTACGCAACACCGTTTCCAATCAGTGATCCACACTACCGCGACATCGTGCATGCCTGAAAAGTGTTGTGTACTCGCGTAAAATGCACACGCAGTTGTGTTACGCAAGGCTCTAAATTTTTGTGTCGGAGAATTATTTGAAACAACAATAGTGTGAGAGACTGCTGAACGATACAGTCTACGTCCACGTGTTCACGAATTAAATCCACAAACAATAACAGATATTTAATGGAATCTTTTTAAAGGTGACATACAAATATGCACTCACCTCTAATTCATTGAGTCTTTGTTTCCTCGGCACAAATTTGAGTTTGTCCACATCCACTGCAAATGGTGGCTGCCAATCCTGCAAGGGTCACAATTAAGCAAAACATGTAAATCACACAACAAAAACATTGTACAATAGGCCTACATGCAAGGTAAATTTTAACCGAAGGCACCAAAGGCATTTGCCGTCGGTGCCCCTACCAGTTGCCTTGATGCCCTATTACTTAGCAATGCCTAAAATGCTATTCTTTAACATGTAATTACCTTCTAAAACAGTGTGCCCTTTCAAAATTGCCTTGAAATGGGGTGCCCTTCAGAATCCTTAAAATTTACCCTGCCTACATGACATACAAAAGTTGTGTTAAGAAATTACAACTTTAGAATAAATTTTGTTTTGTCCATATAGATTGAGATCTACCACACATACATGTGTAACAAATCGGGATGTCAGCCATACAACTCAAATTGGGGTATCTACATGTAGGTCCACATGAATTTCCCAAACCAACATCAATGTGCGAAAATATCGATTCTGTTGCGCATCTAGAGGAAAATCATGCAACTACTACTTTAAACGATCAGTATGCAAAATGATTTTATAGTACGTTACCATCACAACAAGCTGCAATGCATTATCGGCAAAAATCCAAATGTTGGAACACATATTACCCAAATTGATCCACACCCCTGAATTACATAATTTGTGATGGCTAACCTGAAAAAGGGGGGGGGGGCTATGCAGATGATGTCAATTTTGATTTTATCATAAATTCATCTGTTACAGCATTTTCTAAATCTATAAAATGACACCTTACTTGTTAAAATTGACCACTTGAGGCAATCAAATTTTACAACAGAAAATCTGCTGGAATTCTTATATAATTTTCTTAATTTTTTACTGCTTACATGTAGATTCACCAGTTTCTTGAAAAGTGAACATTCTGTCGCAATGTCACCCTTTTAATATGGGGTGAGCCATCACTTATGTTGAATCTATGATTTTTTCCCAAAACTTCCAAAAATTGTGATGTTGTTGATGGTCCTTCCTAAGAAACCAAATTTATTGCGAGCTGTTGGATAATGAATTCAAAAGAACGCTTAACGGACACCAGAATGGATTAATGACAGGGCCCAAAATAAGGTTTTGAGGCGGGCAGGCAATTTTGGCCAATTTAAAAAGGGCACCAAGGCATTACATGTTACAGCTGCATTCAGTTTTTTAGGGCTCCAAGGCAAATGGTAGGGGCACCGACGGCAAATTGCCTTATTGCCTTAGGTTATTTTGAGCCCTGAATGAATTTGAAACATACTTAGTAAGAAATATATGCATTGGGCTTGATACTAGTGTGAAAGGGCCTTTCTAGGAATGCTGCATATTACCAACTCCGCAATGAAATTTTCTGAACACCACTTTGGAATTAATTTCTGAGACTGCATAAATGTGTGACTGTTAAATTCAGACGAGGTGTTCAAGATTCACTTTCTGTCGGCTGATGCAAGGATGTCCTTAAATGATGACATCAAGTTTTTTTGATCAGCTATCCCGAGATCTACATGTATGTAACATCGAAAACATATTTCGAGTCATTAGCAAAACACTTTTATATCAATAGGGCCTATATAGATGTTCTTGAGCTCACATGATCAATTGATATGGCCAAAGAGAAAAGAATTTATTGTGTTACCATCAGTGACCGACCCTTAAAATATGACAAATCGGTTTGGTGTTTTTATTTTTCTCTGAAACTCACCATTTCAGTAGAAAAACTCATATTTTTAAGGCTTATTCCGCATTATAAACATGTTCCCTATAAAATGATTGGCCCTGCGGCACAATTAATTTCAATTTCCTGACAAGTGTTGCCCCAACAACTTTTTGTTTTGCCCTAATTTGCTTGGATTTATAGCCATTAGTACCCGGTAGCGTATAAAAGCCATTATGATTATAAAATTGTCTGATCCTGACCCCCGGGTCCTGACCTGCTAAGAAAATGACCAAAGTGTGGACTATGGGTTGTGGGCTGCACCAACATACTCCTGCAGCCCGCAGTCCACACTTCTGTAGCCTGCACCTCATCAAGTCCTGTATTTTTGCAGTCTGTTGTAATTTCAATTTGGCACAACCTACCAGCAAATCCTACATCCCTCAAATTGTCTATCTATACATGTGGATGAAGTTTCCCGTACATGGTTAACCAAGTCTCAATCTCATAGGCATTTTATATGACCAACACCTTTGAATCATGTTAACCCTTAACCCTGCCCGTCTCTATCCAACGAAAGAAAATCAAGAAATAAGTCTATTCTGAGTATCTCATGGACAGGAGACATGAGCACAAATTTGCTTCAGAGGCAGCCAGAAATCTTAGACGAAAATACGCATTTTGGATGTACAAATCAGTTCATAGTTGGCAGTGCCATTTTAAACCCACCGTTTTTAATTTAAACCAACCCTTTATATGAAAACACGCTTAATGTAAAGTCAAAAACCACCCTTCGGCCATTTTGGATTTGACTTCTGTGCACCACAATATGTGTATATTTGAAAGTCAGGTTTACCCTTGGTATTCCTCACTCCCTAAAAAAACATGGTATTCCTAGGACAGATTGCAAAAAATTAATACTGGGTGTTTAGAACCATTTTTGATTGATTTCATTGCGAGTGCATCATTCAACAAGGGGACACTCAATGAAACTCATCAAGACCTGAGCCGACCTAGAAAATAAGGAAATATGTCTTCAGCAATCGAGTGGTGGACGACTGGAACCTGCTACCTGAAAGTGCAGTCACAGCTCCACAGTGTGCAAATAAGTTGGTAATCCGGGCATCCTGAAGACCAAAATTTTGTGCGGATTACCAGAACTTCATAGCTGGTAATCCGCGGGATGCCTAGCCCAAATGTTAGGGACTTGAAACATTTCTCACTGAGGCATGAACTATTGGTTTATAGTTGCAGTAGTAGTTATTAAATATTGTTGTCTGCTAAACTTTACTTATTAAGCCTAATCAGAATCATTTAAAAATTGAGAATTCTTTAAAGTTTATTTGGTTTTATTTGGCTACAAATTACGGACTACCAAAAATACTTGCGGATAACCAAGTTTTTGGACATGGTTATCTGGAGAATAACCAGATATTTTTCCTTAATTTGCACACTGCTCCATTGCTCCAACACTCCTTAATTTCAAGCAACAAATCGCAACAACTATGGGTTTATAATGGACAAAAAAGCCTGCCTTTGCAAACCCTTGCCACACAACCTCGTCATTGTCAACGAAGGAAGTGTGGCTCTTCAAGGTATGTTCAACATAGTTGATGCATAAAGAGGAATTTGCATTTGATCACAACTGAAGTCTCGGTGACAAACACACCCTTTACAATTCTGATCCACCTTTTCACAAAACCACCCTTTAAAACCATGGAATCAAGAAACCTACCCTTTTGATTTTGCAAACCCACCCTTTCTTAAGCGTGGGTTACCAACTATGCAGTTTTGCTTTCAAAAATTTCTATGATTGTAGTCATGAACCCTTGTTGACTGTTTTGAAAGCAGGCTAAATTGCTAACCATACATGTTACTCCATAACATTAAAAAGAATTAATTTAGTGAATATTACCTTGTGTTTCCTTTATTTTTGTAATTTAGCTTGAAAAATATGGTCCATTCTAATTCCTCGGAATCCGTTCAAGAAATAATCAATATGGCCATAGTAGTCTATTCTGATATATCAACTTGTCTTAATGACAATCAAAAGTCATTTTTGTCAACATAGATTAAATGCTCAATTAATTTAGGAAGAAATTGACCACTAAAAGTGTTGAATCTGCATCGAAGAAAAGAAACGCCTGCAGAGAATTTGATTCTGAGTGAGCAGCAGATTTCATAGTTGGTAAATTGCTGAATGAACATGTTGAACAATCATGTCAAATTTCAAATGACAATTTGCAACAAAAATACCGCTGAAAAACATTCTATCTATACACATTTTGTGAGAGCAAATATTAATTGATAGATGTTCTTGAGCTCACATGATCAATTGATAT